>JASAMX010034472.1:0-27690 GCA_030248175.1 Microlaimidae sp. YZB2_3
TATTGCTATTTGGAAGTATATTTTTTTATTTACTGTCAAAAACACGGTTTTTTAGTTAAAAACAGTGTTTAAATACACTTTTTAGGCCTAAATAGGCTGTTTTAATACATAAAATTCAATATTAGACCTAAAAACACTTAGATTATTGAGTTTAAAAAATTTTACTACAAATTGGACCCCATGACTCCCCTAAATTGGAAATCTCGCACCCGGGGTCGAACCCCCCCCCCCTAAAAAGCCAAGGGGGCTCCGGACCCCCCCTGGACCCCCCCTATAAAAAATTTTGGCCTTCCACCCGGGGGTGGACCCCCCCCCTAGCGGACCCGACCAAAAACATCTATGCCCCCACTCCGGACCAACTTGCCCATGTATGCCCCCAACCCCCCCCCCCTGCCCACATATGGGTCTGGCGGGGGTTGGCAGCCACCCACAAGGGGGGTCTGAGGAGGTGAGAGCCTCCAGCGGAGTCAAGGGGCAGAGCTCCTTGTCAGGGGTTCCGGGGCTCCTCGGGGAAAAATTTTTATTTGAAGGCGCTAAAACATAACAGAAATTTTAATGCCAGTTGATATTTATTACGAAATTTAAGGTATTTATCACCTTTTAAATTTAAAAAATGTGTTTAAAATGTTATCAGAAGTTTAATCATATTTAAAGTAGTTTATTTAATATTTTTTTATTTGTATTTTTGGTATTTTTTTTGTTGTGCAGCCAGACTCGCAGTGCAAAAATAATCGCAGTGCGACTACTAAAGCAGCATAGAGTGCAAAAGAAGTCGCAGTCCCGAAAACTAACACTGTGTTAAAATCGCAGCGCGGGAAAACTAGCAGAAAATGGCGGATTTTTGCGAGAAAAGTCGCACATGAATTCTAAAGTGCGACTTTTCTCGCAAAATTTTGGTCAAAAATTTAGTGTACAGTCGGACATTCTTTTGTCTAATATATTCTTGGTTACAGTATTTTACAATTGAAGTTTGTTCCGCAGTTAAGAAATTGAATTTTTTTCGAATAATTATTTTATATTTTACATATTTCTGTTTATTATTGTTTTAAAATCGTTTTATCTAAACGATAAATTAATTTTCATAAAAAGTATTAAGTCGAAACCGCAGTTAATATTTAAAAATGATTTTCTCAAAACTTTTTCGTATTATTTCTTTATATACAGTAGTATTATTTACTAATATATCAACTAAAACAATTTGTATACCAAGTTTGCAGTTAGTTGAAGGCTTGCTGCAGCAGCTGTCTTGTATATTTTTAAATTATTATAAGTCGAAGTAAATTCAGGTTTTAATATGAATAGTTTCTTAAGTATACGTATATATTTTTGAATTATTTATAATTTTTTTTAAAATTTCTAAATTATCTACAGAGTGTTTTGTCTAAGTATGATAAAAAGCGTGTATGTTTGCAAAGAGGTGTTTCTTAAACTAGCATGGAATGGTTTAAAAGTATTTATACCAACTGCGCTGTTTTTAAACCACATTTTTATAAAATAAAAGAAAATAAAAAACCACTTTGAAAAGTAACTTTAAAAAACACAAAATAAAAATTAAATAATAATTTATTTTTTAAAAAAATTTATAAAACATTTTTTTGATTGGTTTTGAAATAAATTTTGTCTTTATTTGAACCAATAAAAAGTTATAAAAAAAAGTTAAAATTAAGTCAATTATCCTATATGCTATATATAATTAAGTAAACATAGTATTTTAGGAGGGTACTCGTGTAATTAACTCCGAAAAAAATCAATTATTAGAGGGTTATTAGGAGCGGGAGAGTAATTTCGAACATAATGATTTATGTTAGTTCATGACTATGGGAAAGAAAAATGTTGTCCTTAAAATTAATGATAAACTAATCTAAAATATTCAAGATGTTCCGATTGAAAAATACCTCTTGTTGAAAAAACTATAAACAAAAATAAATCAAAAACCTAAAATTTTGTAAACATTAGTTTCTTTGCATTTTTCACTTTTTCTGTTTTTTGTAAAAGCACAATTTTTCTGTTACATATTTAACCTAACCCCTTTTTCTGCTAACTTTTAACCAATAAGTTTCTTTTCTAACCACCTTCTCTATCACAATATTTTGAATTCTGATTTTTTTAAGTCTGTTTAAAACAATTTAGACTAGCGCAAAACCTAAAATTTAAAACGTTATATCTCAAAAAGGGGTAACAAATTACTAACTACGATCCTTATCATTGTTTAGCTTAAACTTTTTGCTTTTTGCTTTCAGTTGGAATTTAAAAAGCAGTGTTCATCAATGACACCATCAAAACGGCCGATGTGGTTAAAAAAACTTGGGCTTCAAAAAAGCAAAACCTTTTTTATTAATAAGAGATAAGAAAGGCCGCTTAGTATGCTGTTAAAACATATTTTTCCTGTCAAGCTGTCAAAAGCGACGCATTTAAAATTTCGAAGCGTTCCAAGTCCTTGTGGTGGCGACAGCAAAAATCTTTAAATTAAACCTTTTTCTTAAAAACTTTTACAAAAACAAAACAGTGTGCCTTAAAAGCAGACCTGTGAACGTTTCAAAAAATGGTCCCCCCCCCCCCCGCTTTAGGGGCTGTGCCCCCCCCCCCCGTTTTAGTGTCGCCTCCCCCGCTCAAAAATGCAAAATATACTAAGAAGTGCCCAAAACAAAATCCGAGCCTATGAATAAATTTTAAGTGAAAAAAAAAACGCAAAAACCGGCCGCATTCAAACTGCGAAAAAAAAATCACTGTTTTAATCGTGCTCAAATTTTCAGGAAAAACTCGGAAAAATATGTTCTAACAGCATTTCAAGCGGCGTTTCCTATCTTTTATTAATAAAAATTTTGTGTTTTTTTTTTGAAACAGTTTATTCACGCGTATCGGCCTTAGTATAGACGTTATTGATGAATATCACTGTTTTTAAGTTTCAATTCATGGTAAGTCGTTGCGCCGTTTTTTAGATATAACGTTCTAAAGTTCAACTTTTGAGGCCAGTCTCAATCATTTTCGAACAGATACAATTAAGACTGATTTTAGTTTAAAATTCAGTGATTTAAATTTTTTGCATTAATCTAGAATTTTATACATTAAAAAAAGCTATAAGTGTTCTTTTATAACGTAAACTTTACGTTAGTACAATGCGCATTATAGCACATTAATAAATAATGCTTTGAATGTTAATGTTTTTTATAAAAAATATTTTGAAATAAAACATTGCCTTAATCATTAATGATTCTGAAAAGTAGCACATATTAGTGATGTTCCCCGGAGATCCGACCTCCGGAACTCCGGAGCGGAGCTTCGGAGCTCCGCTCTGTTTTGATACTAATTTCATAAAGAGTTATATAGAGTAAGAGTAATAACATAAATTTTTTTCAAAACTTACTAAAAACAATAAAAAAGTCCTAAACATGCAAATAGAATAACTTAGAACATTTTTCAAGGTTAAATACGCTTAAAATCGCTCGTTTAAGGAGCGATGCTCCGCAGCTCCCTCCGCTTCAAATGGCCGGAGCTCCGGAGCATGATATTGGAAGGTAGAAACATCACTAACACATATAGGCCGCAGCTTCTGGTCCGGAGCTTGTGGAGATGGAAATAAGGAATAATCCAAAGCTGCAAATTTCTAGCAACACTTATTTCAAATATTAGATAGCTACTTAATCCTACATTCTTTCTTGCTTGTATTATTTTTTGCTTTAATGTTCAATTTAAAATATAAAAATATAATACAAAAGAATGTCCGAGTCCGACTGTACACTAAGTATTCCAAAAAAATTTTGCTAAAAAAGTCGCACATGCGCAAACTAGCCTTTTTTGTTGTGTGAAAATGAAAAAAAGCCGCATTGAATGAAAAGAAAGTCGGGAATTTTTACTGTAAGAAAACTAACACTACGTTAAAAATCGCTGTGCAAAAAAAAACTAGCAGAAAATGGCGGATTTTCGCAAGAAAAGTCGCACAAAGTTGCGCATGTGAGACTTTTGTAGCAAAATTTTTGGACAAAAATTTAGTGTACAGTCAGTCGAACGCTGTTTATCTTCTACATATATACCGGCCGCGCGCCCGCCCCGCGCCGCCCGCTCCGACGCATACTCACGCGACTCCGCACTAGCGCACGCACGCGAAGGCACTCAGACGGCGCGCACAAAAAAATACAGACGCGGAGAGAAGAACACCGAACCAAAACACCCCCCCCCCCCCGCAGCCCGACCGCAGGCGAAAAACGCAGGCGAAAAAGCAGCAAGAGGCGAAAAGCGCAGCCCCACGCGAGAACAACACGAAAAAACGCAGGCGAAAACGCAGAAAACGAGCGAGAAAACCACACGAAAAAGGCGCTCCCAAACATATCCGTCTTGTCCCAAACACAAAAAAACCCCAACAACACCCCCCCCCCCCCGTTATATATTCTTGCTTCTACCTATGTCAATTTGAATGAGAAGCATTGGAAAATCGATATAACTAATTTTTCGAAGCCTTATTTGTTTGACATTATCATTTGTCATAGATACGTCACTTTTTACACCACTGTTCACTTGTTGCTCCCTTTTTTTGGGACAGCTTTTTTAATTTTATTTTTTTTATTTAGTAAATCATCGGCGGTTTTGGCATGTCGACGAAAGCCAGGTTCCGCGTGTCTCAAACGGAAGAAGGGGTCGTCAGTCACGAGATCCTGGTTCCTGACCATCGCGCCGCCGCCAGAACGGATGCCGAAAACGGGGAAGTGGCCGAGGATTACAACCCCGTCAACACACCGCCCCCGAAGGTTCTCCAGAAAAAGCATTCTGAAGGTAAGTTTAGTCTAACCGTAACCCTAAGCCTAACCCTGAACCGATTTTCATTAGTCTTTAAACAGTCGAGTTAGCCATTAGAAAGCATTAGTAAGCAGACCTGTGCACGGTCTGGAAATGCCCCCCCCTCCGTTTTATATTAGTGGCTGTGTTCCCCCCGTTTTATTGCCCCCCCCCCTCCGCCCAAAAATGAAGAAGTATACAAAATTTATGGCGCCATTGTTGACTTATTATGACACCATCATCACCAATTTTTTGCAGTTTTTAGCCTATTTTAATGCTTTTCAAACCATTTTAGACCTATTTTTATTTAAATTTCGCCTTTTTTTCTTCTTTTTTTCATTTTTTTCTCCTTTTTTTCTCTTTTTTTCTCTTTCTCCCCTGCTTGCCCCTCCCGTTTTATTTCCCCCCGTTTTTATTGCCCCACTCTGTTTCAAAAAATTGCCCCCGTTTTGAAATTTCCACCCCCCCCAATAAAACCCGGGGGGAGCAGTTCACAGGTCAGCAAAAATGGTGCCATAAATTTGGGGTACTTTTTTATTTCTGGGCGGGGGGGGCACAGCCACTGATATTCCGATGGGCGGGGGCATTTTCAGACCGTGCATAGGTCTGCATCGTTGCACTAAAATGTTGGAATTAGCGACATTCGCATTAGAAAAAAATCGTCTTGGTTTTTTTTTCAAAGATACTAATCCAAGACCAAAATGTAATCCAACTAGCAGACAGAAATCTCGCTGAAATAAAACAATAAATCAAAATGGCAAAGTCCACTCCGATTATCATTGAGAAATGCCATAAATTAATTGGATTTCATTCCATTCGGTTGTCTTGACTTGTCTAGTGAGTGCGCTTTAGACTCTGCCCCGCTGATTCCGAGATACATGACGTCACTTGTGAGGCGAAAAAAGTTCTATTTTTTTCCGAACGTAGTCGAAAGAGGGGAAACATGAAAAGGGGGCTAATCGAGCTTTTAACAGGGAATTTCCAAAAGAGAAATATTGTGATTAGAGCCGATAGGAACCGCGCCTTCCTGCCGATAGGATAGGCGTCCTCCAAGTCTTTTCGTGTCGTGTGTGTGCCCACTTTGAAAAAAGCGATGATATTCTGCTCCTCCTCCTCCTGCTGATATTCGACTGCTTTAAGACAGCACCGGGATCATTGAACCCCTCGGGCCTACCTTGCAAAGCTTGTTCTTCTTCTTTCCACCCATCTTAGTCCTTTTCTCCGGACCGAGGAGGTAGGCAGAAGCTGTGTAGTAGTTGGGAAGTAATTATATACGTTGTTGATTTTTATGAAGAAAGCGATTTATAATAAAACGAGGTAAGTATTCTAAAAAATTTTATCGGCTGGGTGGGGGATTTGTTGATTTTATCTTTATAGTTATCGAGACCGAGCTTTCGATTATCGAGTTCTCGAAAAATTAGCAAGAGTAGTCATAGATGAACACGGTCAAAAAGCTAGAGAAAGAGGGGTGTTTACCCCGGGTAAATGACTTTTCAAAATCTAGGAGGGGGATCCTAAACCCCCCCTAGCTTTTTAGGGGGGTCGACCCGGGGTGCGAAATTTTGAAATCTAGAGGGGGGTCAGGTGGCGTTCGGTGTCCAAAGCAAAACAGTTTTAAACCATAATAACTTTAATAATAGTTCTTTTTATAGGATAATACTACATTTTATTGAATAAAAAGCAATATTTAAGTATAAAAAGGGTGTAAAAACATGAATTTGTGTTAAAAATTCACGTTTTTGGAAAAAAATTTAGAATAAAAAAAGTACTTAAAATTTTCCCGAGGGGAGGGTGGGGTCAGATTTCAAAATCTAAAGGGGGGTCAGGGGTAAAAAAATTCGAAAATTTGGGGGGAGGCCCTCTGGATTTTTTTCTAGGGGGGAGGGGGCAAAATTTCGAGGCTAGGGGAGTGGGTGGACCCCACCCTACCCCCCCTTGTTCATCTATGAGAGTAGTATAAATTGCACTGCATTACTACAATTATTGGATAGATATTATTTGATTAAAATCTATTCAGCATTAATCACATATGTGACCTTAAATTGTGTACCGAGACTAAATAAAGCTAGTGTTCGTTATTGAAAACAAATTGTGTAATAACAAGAACAACAAATAAAGTTTTTTGTCATAAAAACTGATGGTTTTAAAATGCCGTCTGACTTCAGCCTACGTAGATGGTCGACACTCGACAGGTTCATAGTAGTGGTGTTTCCCGGAGCTCCAAGCTTCGAAGCGGAGCTCCGCTTTTAGGAGCTCCAAAGCAATCCTTGGAGCTCCGGAGCTACGCCTTATTTTTAAACTAATTTCATGAATAATTAAAGAGTGATGACATAAATTATTTTGTAAAAATTTTTTTATAAACTAATTTTTTTTCCTAAACTTACTTAAATCAATAAAAACAGTTCTACAGATATAATAGTTTAAAATATATTTTAAGCTTAAATAAGCCCCAAATCACTCGTTTTAAAGGGCGGAGCTCCGGAGTTCTCTCCGCTCTAAATGGCCGGAGCTCCGGAGCATGATATTGGAGGGTAGAACCATCATTAATTCATATAAAATTCAAAAACGCATATCGTTTTTTCTGGTGGTAGGTTTGTGCGGTTAGTTTCTTCAGGGGTTGTTCTTTTAACCAATAGAAATATTATTTCATTTAATACAAAAACAACGAAATAATACACAAATTAATAAAATCTTTGTAAGAGGGTTCCAGAATTTTTTTAACTGTAACTGTTGTAAGAATGGAATGGGGTGAGTGAACCCTTCTTTTATCGCCAAATGACGTCTTATTTCCACAATTTTTGTTATTGTTAGTCATATTTACATACTGAGCTCTGCGGGCTGAACATCAAAACAAAAAATTTGAAAACAAGGCATTTTCTCGGAAATATTTTTAACTTCTACCGATTGTTAATATTAAAAACCTTTTCTTACAAGTAGCCCGTAGATATAATACACTGCTATATAATTTTTATATTTTTGGACTCCATTTTTAAGTGTAAAAATATTGTTTTAATAGAAAATGATTACGTATTCCAAAGTTACAATATACTGTTAATATTTTAATCTAAAATAAATCACTTGAAAGTTGTTTTCAGTCAGACTATTGTTGTGGAAAAAATCTTAATCGAAAATAAATCGCTCGAAAGCTGTAGCTGTTTTCCATTTTTGTGGAAAAAAAATCAAAATATGCCTATAATTTATACCTGTGTTTTTTTGTATAGATTGTCAATCTTTGCTTAATTTTAAATTCAACATTAGATCTGAAATTTCCAAATTTAAGACAGCATTTTATTTTTTTCAAGTTTAAGGAAAAAATTTTGGTCTAACCTGGCGTAATCTATCATTATGTATATTTAAATGTTTCATTAAGTTACAATCTAATAAGATATTAGATTGTAAATTAAACGTAGAATTTAAAAGTTTTAACGACATTCCTGAAATACGTTTTGTGGATGAAGAAAAGTTACGAAATACACAGACGTGAATAACACGCGTGAAATACACGCGTGCACTGAAAAAAACACGCATACACAACACCCATAGGTGGGCAGGGGGCTTGGGGGCTATACTCCCCCACTAAATCCCGAAACCTGCCGATACCCCCCGCCTCTACACTCTAAGGATACCCCGGACACTCCTCCCTAAATTAGGAGGCTCCCATCCCATTACTAAAAACGTTAGAAATGGGGTATTTGAAGTATACCGCAAATATATTTTTGGGACACCCCCCCCCCCCCAGTTTTGGGGATCGAGTGTACCTCCCAGTCCCCCCCCCCGAAATTTGGGAGGCTGCACTATGCATACATCTATAAACATACACACATACGCACACATTAAGTCTATTTATGTATTAATCTAGCTATGAAATTGATCTAAGAATAAAGGCTGGTTCATACTTATGACAAAACGTCCTTTGGACAAACCATAACGTCCTTTGGACTTTTTCTTTTGGACGAAGTATGAACAACTTAAAATGTGTCCTTTGGACACAGTCCAAAGAACAAAATAAAAAGAGAAAAGTCCAAAGGACAAGAAAGTATGAACACGTTGTCCTTTGGATTTTGTCCTTTGGAGTTTGTCCAAAGGAAATTTTGTCATAATATGAACCAGCCTTAAAGCAGAAAAAGGAACAATTTCTTCCAGGCGTATGTTTGGACTAAAATCATGTGTACTTGTCCAATGTGAACGTGTGTTGACTGTAGTAAATTAGCATCTGCAGTTGGTTAAAAAATAAAAAAATGTAGACCATATGAATACTGGGTTTTTTTATTCGATGAATCAATTACACAGTCCAGTTGTAGGGTAACTGACTTAATTTCGGCTACCTTTTTTTATTTTTTTGGATAAGTTTTTTCTGGTTTTTCCAATCGACCCAAAATTTGGTCTAAAAATCAAACGATAGCTATTTTTGTTATTCCAGTGGAAAATTTTAAAATTTCTGTTACACTTAAAGATCAGTGGAGGTTTAAAGTTTTCTTTTTATAGTGGCCGAAATTAAGGTGCGAGCCATTAACTTCGGCCACTCAAAAAAACTGGCTATAACTATTGCCAAAATGAACAGTAAGAATTTTTAAAGTTTGCAAATTTATCTTAGGTATTGTTCTTGGTACATATAACTTAATTTTTTTGCGTTTTCAAACTTTAATAGTTATTAGCAAGACTTTGAAAAAACGTCCCTTGGACAAAGCCGAAAGAACAAACCAAATCGCCCTTTGGACTTCGTCCTTTAACGGATGAACGCACTCATAATTACTAGAAGAAAAAGCCCTAAGAACAAAACCCAAAGACAAAAGCCCAAGGGACAAAACAAACAGAAAAACGTGTGCGTACCACTTTCTCCTCCATTCTTTGGACAAAGTCCAAAGGACGTTTTGTCATAAGTATAAATAGACCTTAATAGTTAAAAGCAAGACTTTAAATAATTATGTCAAAATCTTAAAAAACAAGTTTTAATAACCTATATTTTTGTTGAACTTTTATTTTTGGCTTAAAAAACGTCAAAAAAGTCAAACGGGCAAAAAAATCTTTATAAATACGGTAGTACGATGATATTTAAAAACAGTAAAAAACGGCAGGTTCTTTCACCTAAATTTTAAGGTGGCCGTAATTAACGGAATCTTAAAATGCGCAGTTAGCTAAACGCGTTGCAAAGTGATTTTGAAGAAAATATCAAAACATGAAAATTATCAACTTTGAGCCTTAAATAGAAGATATTTTAAGGTTATATTGTGCTTTGTTCTAAATTTGATGCAGTTTAGACACAAAGCAAAAATTAAGAAAATCATCACAAACAATTCACTTTTTGTATGAAAATGTTGATAATGCAGAATAACAAAAATAAAACACTTTTGCAAAAACACTTTATTCAACATTAATCCAGTTACTTCTGTTGCTAGTTCTTTTGTGTTTTAAAATAAGCCAATTTTTTAACACCCTAAATTGGTGGCCGAAATTAAGGCCTGGCCGAAATTAAGTCAGGTACCCTAGTTCCTCTATAATCAGGGGGAGTGGCAATTTAAAAACTCATGCTCATTTAGAGCAATTTTGGTCCATCGTGAAACCATCACTTTTTAAATTCAAGTTGCACTTTTATCAGTTAAAAACAACTATAATTACAAGATCAGCAATGGCCATTGCGATTTTGTGATGGTTAAAATTCTTGTTTATAGAGGCCGACCGGATCGGGATTTTCAGATCCGGCCGGATCGGATTGGATTAAAAGTCAATGCGGCCGGATCGGATATTTTACCGGATCAGATCTGGTGACTTGTAGTTTAATTATATTTGTAATTCATTTTTGTGTAAAATAGTCCTAACTAATTAATAATAAAGTTATTTTAACATAAAATAGACCACCAAATACTTAAATTAATTAACTAAAAATTTTCTGAAAGCTTCTGGGCGCAACGACAACACTAAGAAAAAAAGTCATTGAAATTTGAGACCTTTTTCAGGGTTTGCAGACTAAGGTTGAATGGCATCTTTGTTACTGTTCCAATCTTGCCACCAAGGAAACTCAACTTTAAAGTTCCTTCAAACTTGAAAACTGGGACAATGTGGTCACTCTCAAGCTTTAGCATTGGGATTTCTCTTGATGCCAACTGCTTGATTTAAGAGTGCTCTCCATTTGTATTGTACTTCTTATCTGCCATTGGTTAGCTATACCTAACAACCTGAAGGTGACTGATGTTGCCTCCCTTTGATAACAATATCTAAGGGTGCAAGATTAAGCAATGTTTTCATAGCCGCTGTGGGTGTTGTTCCTATAGCCCCGGTTATGCTAGGACATGCTTGGCGTTGTATTTGCACACACAAGCTTCTAGCAATTGCCAGTTCTAATAATATAGACCACCACACTACCGCTGCATATTTTAGCATGGGAATAATTACACTGGTATATATCCAATGCATATTTTTTGTGTATGTATACCCCACGTTTTTCCTACAGTCCTGTGACATCGCCAGAATGCCATAAGACGTTTTTGTTGCCGCTTCTGGGTATGCTGAATCCAAGACAATTTGTTGTCAAAAATAACTCCCAGATACTTGGCTACTGTTGCCAACTGTAAATGTGTACCAAATAATTTGTGCCACTAAACATTTGGCACTTTTCTTTTGTGAGTAAAAAGTACTATCTCAGTTTTGTTAAGATTAACTGAGAGTCCTTGTTCTTCACATCATTCTTCTACCTGCACTAAAGCAGCCTGAGCTTAATCTGCCACTATATATGTCCAGATATTTTCCTTGAACCAGTATGGTTACATTATCTGAGTATCCCTGGATTTGGATATGATGTCCAGTTTTACTAATTCTGTTGAAAAGGCTATTCCCTACAAAGCTATTAAACACATTGAAGTTGTATATACTAAACTTTAAAGCCCTAAAAAATTTAAAGCCCTAAAAAAGCTCCCAAAAAAATTGTCTTGAACACCTGACTGTTTTCCAGCTTACTTTTTAAAACGCTTGGCTAAAGTTATTGCTGAACCTTTGGCAATAATCTTTCAGATGTCTTTTGATTTTGGAGAATTACCACTTGATTGGAAAATAGCTTTATTAAACTTACTGTTTAAAAAAGGCACCAAAAGCCTAAAAGAAAATTATCGGCCAATTTCACTTACATCTTTTTCTTGTAAACTAATGGGACAGCTTTTCAAAGAAGAACTTTTTGTCTTTTTCTTTTTCCATATCATTTTGTCAAGGTTTCAACATGGTTTTAAGGCAAAAAGTTCCACAATAACACAGCTGTTGGAAACTTTTAATGAGTGGACGCAGGCACTAAAAGATAAACTTCTAATTGATGTCATTTACTTGGATTTTGCCAAAGCCTTTGACACCGTGTCACATCAAAAATTGTTATATAAGCTAGAAAAATATGGTGTTTCTGGTAAATTTTTAAAATGGATAAAAGAATTTTTAGTTGGGCGGGAAATTAAAGTTGTAATTAATGACTCAGTATCCAAATCATTTCCTGTAAAAAGTTCAGTTCCCCAGGGTTCTGTTTTAGGTCCATTCCTGTTCCTCATTTATATTAATGATATTGTTGATTGTGTTAAGTACTCACAAATTAGACTCTTTGCAGATGATATAAAGTTGTTTGCAAAATCTTCATCTAAAGATTACCACATTCAAACTTTAAGACTTCAAAAAGATTTAGATAGAATTTACAGCTGGTCACAAGACTGGCAATTGCAATTATCAGATCATAAATGTGAAGTTCTTCATATTTGAAATCATAGCAAAGAGTTAATTTGTAAATATAAGCTTGGTAATAACGAGCTTGCAACTACAGAATTGGTGCGTGACCTAGGTGTTTATATATCTCATGATATGAAATTCTCTAAACACTGTGAAATCACAGCAAAAAAAGCAATGAGAGTGACATCACTAATTTTTAGAACATTCAATTCAAACTCTAGAAACAATCTTCTCAGAGCATAGAAGTCCTATGTTAGACCAATTCTGGAGTACGCTAGTGCAGTTTGGAATCCTTATTTACAAAAAGATATAAACATTTTGGAAAAAAGTGCAACAAAATTTCACTAGACGGTTGTTTTATAAATGCAAGTTGTTACCTGTTGGTTATGAACAAAGACTGGATTACCTAGGTTTAGAAAGATTAAAGGACCGAAGAGACAAAATTGATTTATATGAGTGCTTTAAAATTATACATTGCTTAAACAATTTGCAAGCCAAAGATTTTTTCAAGTTTAACCTGCAGCCCACCCGTGGTCATCCCTTTAAATTGACCATCGAAGAAAGCAGAATCAATGCAAGGAAATTTTCTTTTGCTAATAGAGTGGTTACACCTTGGAACAACCTACTCCCATCTCAAGTAACTGTCGATTGTTTGGATGCATTCAAGAAAAGTTTTAAAACTGACTTAAATAAGAGCTCTTATTGAGCCTTTAAAGTCATATCAGATAGCTATGTTCGTTGATATCTTGTTAAATTTGTATTTCATATTGGCGACAATTAAGTCGCAGAATTGATGTTGATTAAAAAAAATAAAAATAAAAAAAAGAAAAAAAAATAGAAAAAAAGAAAAAAAGGAAAAGAAATAGTGGTATGATGAAAACAGTAGAATTAAACTATGCATAGACTATGCTTAGTATAATATTAATTCTGTTATCTGATCATTACAAAACTCTTTATTTGTTGAACCTCTTTTATACTCTCTAACATTAGCTGGCAAACAAAGTTGACAAACAGCATATGTTTCATCTGAAGCTTTAACTGTAAAATGTCTCCAAATACTAACAACACTGCCATTTGACATATTTTAATATAACTAAATAAATGTAAAATTTTGTGTGGCACTTGCACTTTACATTAATATATAATTCACTTTAAAAATCTAACATATAAAAATGCAAAAAAGTCAATTTTATTTTATGTTTAGTCTATTTCATTGGTTGACCATGTATTGATGTATAAACTAGAACTACAACCTAAACTTTAACAAATAGCTGCGCGAAGAAAGTTTAGGTTGTGTTTAGGCTTTGCTTAGGCTTAGGAAGGCGTAGGCTTAAACTCCGCTGCGTAGTCAGCTGCGGAGTTTTCTCCTGTTAGCCATAAACTAAGGACTTCTTGATAAAGGGATAGACTTCTTGATAAAGGGAAGTTCGACTCATAACCAAGGTTCTGCTGCACAAAGAGTATTAAAGCAATGACTAACAAAAACAAAAAAATATAATAATTGACGTTGACACAGAAAAAAATCCGGCATTTACCAAATCTGAAAAAAAAATCCGGCCGGATTGGATTGAAAAATGGCCGGATCGCTGGATCGGATCGAATATCCGGTCGGTCCCTACGTGTTGGCATAGTTTTTATATGTTCTGTGGCCCTGTCAGATATAGGTGTTTAAAAAGTTTTTAAAAAATTAGCGTTGGATTATTAATAAAATGGGAAAAAAGAAACAGTTTTAAATGAATTTTGTGTTTTTAGGTGCGGGCTATTATGGCTGACTATAGCTACGAGTTTTTCGGAGCGTGGCTTTCTTAGTTTCTTCTTGTTTTAAAATTAGCTATAGGAATCACGAATGAGTGTTAATAAATAAAAGATGAACAAGAAGCGAAAAAGTAAATAGTGCTGAATGATTAATAATATTCCAATTTGCATTCTCTAATTATGAATAAAAGTTCGTCACAGCTCTGTGACGGTCCCATGCGTTTGCGTACCATAGGTGTTTTTTTGGGGGTGGGGAAGCAGAGGAGTCCACCCCCTCTCCCCTAGAGCCAAAATTTCGAGCCTCCCCCCTAGAAAAAATGCAGGCCGCTTATTTCCCTCTAAGCTCGAAAGTCGTCCGGCCTGACCCCGTCCCTAGCAAAGCCGACCCCCTCCCCTTCCCCTACCCCCTCCCAACCAAATTAAAAGTATACTAAATTTGTTATTTACAGTCAAAACACAATTTTTGGTAAAAAAAACCAGTGTTTAAATACACTTTTTAGGCCTAAATAGGCAGTTATATAAAATCCAACATTGGACCTAAAAATACTTAAATTACTGAATAAAAAAATTTTGTTAAAAAATCGGACCCCGCTTAACCCCACTAAATTTGAAATCTCGCATCCCGGATTGACCGACCCCCCCTCCGTAAAAAGCCAGGAAGGTCCGGCCGGACCCCCACCCCCCTCTTAAAAAATTTTGACCTTCCACCCGGGGTTGGCTCCCCAGGCGGAACTGACCAAAACACCTATCAGCGAAGCTGATAATAGGTGTTTTTGGTCAGCTTCGGAGCGGAGCTCCGTTTTTAGGAGCTCCCGAGCTCCGCCCTATTTTTGTACTAATTTTATAAGTAATTAAATTAAAAGTCATACCATAGATTATTTTGTGAAATTTTTTGTAAATTAAATTTTTAAAAAACTTCTTTAAAATGCTAGAAATAGTCTTATGTAGTTAAAGTAACTTAAAATGTATTTCAAGCTTAAATAAAGCTTAAAATCGCTCACTTAAGTGGCGGAGCTTCGGAGCATGCATGATATTGAAGGGTGGGAACATCACTAGTTAGCATATTTTAAAATATTGTCAAAACACAGAAAAATCCGCTTTATTCTTTTTCGAAGTACAGTGTATCTACTGAGGTGTTCAAAACCAACCGCACAGCTGTGTTCTGTTTTGTGTGGTTTTCGGAGCTTGGCAGACTTCATCGTTGTCGCAAAAGCCTTTTATTAAGCTGTCAGAATTTTTTTCTCCCTATTTTTGAATTTACGTTATAAATAGATAACAAGGACCTAAGTGAAAAAAATTGGCTTCTGCAAAAGTTGCGTTGCGTTTCACAAATCACAAATCTTTGTTTTTTTAATCAACCTATAATTATTTCAAATCAATCATTATCGAAGTAGGAATATCAATTTTAAGATATAAGTTTCAAAATAATAATCTACTGTACTGTATAATGTGATGTGTCTAGTGTGTTTCTTAACTTCTTATTTTCAACCACCCAACAAATTAAGTTTATTAAGTTACCAGGTTATAACCAGATCGTAGGAAGATTAAAAATATAAAAGAAGTTTATGTGTATCTCTATACTGGAACACGCATTTTTACCAAAGGAACCTATGGATAATGGATTTCAGAGGTTAAAAAAAATTTTGTCTTTGAATTGATTTAACTTATTGGTAAAGCCTGGTTTACACTGAACATCAGATATGAGACAGGATATAATGCGTTCTACCAGTTCGCACTACAAATTAACATAAGAAATCGTGCTTCCGAAATGCCAAAACGCGCATAAATTGGCACAGGTCTTGTGTGTGAAAGATAACTTCACCAATTAAAAATAAGCATTCGTGGTCGTGCAATTAAAAAAGCAACATTTTGAAAAGATCTACATGGACATATTTATATTGAACCATGGGTTTTTTTTACTAACGAGGGATGGACCCTCCTTTCAACCTCTGAAAAAAAATTGAGCTAAATGGGATATCATTAGAAAGTTGGTAGTTCAGGGAATCTCGGAAGGGGGTTAATATTAAAAAAATTCCTAACATGAACATTTTTATCTCGACAATGCATTTTAACCAAAGAAACGCATGAAGTTTAGAATTTAAAAAATGTTTGTGTCTGATTTGGCTTAAATTTATGGCTTAGAATTATTAATCAATGGAAAGTCATAGAATATCATATTATTTCGTAAGATCAACATAATCATTTTTATACTGAACAACGCATTTGCACTAAAGATGGAAGATACCCTCCTCAACTACCACAAAACGAAGTAATCAAATCAAATTATTAGTTTTGTATGGGCATCCTAAATTATATTATTTTTTACAAAATAAAGCCAATAGATCCTAAAAATACAAGGAAAAAATAAAAAGGCACGGGCTACTTGTAATAATAATTAAAAGAAGAAGTCTAAATCCCAGAATTTACCTATGTTTCTTTAATAATGCTTCGCACAATGTCTTGGGACTAAATTAGCCACTACATCAGTCACTCTCGTGCCACCGATAATAAAGTCTCGCAGGTAATGTTGAATTAAAAACTCATAATGCAGCCTTATAAGATAAAATATGATTACAGTTATTGAAATGAAACAAAGAAATAAAAATCGAAACGTAGGAAACATATAAAAACTTTTTTAATACATGACAAATAATACTTTTTTTAATACATGACAGTGTTGTGTGTGTGTGTTGTTGATTTGATATTTTTTTTCATGTTAGCCAAAACTTCTTCGTTTGATAAATTATTCGAATTGTTTAATTACATCATTGTTAAATATAGTCATATCAAGTAGCGTTTTTTACAAAATTTAAAAAAAATTAAGTTTAAGTTCATTAATCGTATTCTATAATTAACGTCAGCAAGGGCGTAGCCAGGGGGGGTTATGGCATAGGTGGGCAGCCTCCTGGATTTTCAGGGGGTATACCCAACCCCCCAAATTTAGAGGGGTGTCCCAAAAATTTTTTTGGGGTATACCTCAAATACCCCATTTTTAGCGTTTTTAGTACTGGGACCCCCGAAATTTTAGAGGGGTCTCCGGGGTACCCCCAAATTTTAGGGGGGGTGTCGGCTATAGTCGGGATTTTTGGGGGGTAGGGTAGTGCATTTAATTTCGGCACTTTTTTGTTTTTCCGATGTAACTTTTCACTGTATGGCCCGATTTTCATGTTTGATAGCTCATTTTGAAGCTTTCACAATACTGCGTTGCGTCACAAAAGTTTAACTGTACGAAAGCAGTTGTTTAACTTAATTTAATCAGTTTTTAAAAAAATGGAAAATTGCCGAAATTAAATGTGTGCATTTAATTTCGGCACTTTACAAACAATCGATTGTTTCCCAGTCAAAAAATCATCATTTTCAAAAATTTAAAAGCCTATCATTATCTCCAGACAATTTTCTTTAATTTAAGCTAATACTTGTTGTTCAACGTGTAACTGGCAAAAAGTTACAGCTAAAATGCCAAATGGTATCAAAATGAGCAAAATTTAGGAAAAAAGTGCATTTAATTTCGGCACTTTTTAAAAGGACCCCCTTAATCGAGTTTAAGTGCAGTGCTATGACCCCTACACATTTCAACCTTGTGTTTTAACTATTTACAACTACAATTTAACACCCGACCACTTAATTAACCCGTTTTTACCTATTGCAATCTGTGTGCCGAAATTACACTATTTTATTTTATAACGATTGCTCACCACAGACGCAACGTAGAACCACGGGGACTAAAAATTTGGAAAATAGACTAAATTTTACCAGAACAGTTTAATTTTTAAACCAATTTATTGCGTAATCATGAAATGCCCATGTTCTAAAAACGAGTAACAATTTTATTTTTTATAAATCACACAATTTCACATAAAAATATCATAACATAACAAATAAAAAGCTCACGACAGTCATCTACATATAATTAGATCTCATTTGAGCTATCAAACGTCGTATTCTGTCCAGGATTACCAAAGATATAGTCCAAAATCGAAAATGCCCAATTGGAAAAAGTGCCGAAATTAAATTCACTACCCTATCGACATTTATATATCTTTTTACAACTTTTAAGTGATGTTTCTAATGAATTTCAAAGACAATGTTTGAAAATTTTTTTGTGCTGTCGCACGATTTTTAATGTTATATCTTTTTAAACCGAAAATTTTTCAAGTTTAACTTAAAAAAACAATGCAAATAACAGCAGAAAAAAATCACTTAGCGCAAAGCGCAAAAAAAAATTTTACCCTTTTTATATGTCTTTTTTACAGTATTTTGAAAATTTGAATTACAACTCCTACAACCCCCCCCTTCGAAAAATTCGTATGGAGTACAACCCTCCCCCTTTCCGAAATCCTGGCTACGCCCCTGAACGTGAGGAAAAAAAGCGAGCATAATAGGTACTCTTTTAGTAGCAGAGTGGTCTACTTCTCATAATAAAAGCGCAAAATACAGTACTATGCTCCGGAGCTGCAGCCATTGAAATGGGAAGGGCACCGCAGTTTCAAGATGCTGCTCTTTATATTAGCAATTTTAAGCTTAAAAACTTAAAATACTTAAACTTTGAGTTATTGTGCCGCATTTTTAAAACTATTTGGATTGTTTTTCTTAATTTTTTCTTAATAAGTTTGAAAAAAAAAACATTTATAAAATTATAAAAATATGGGACTGAACATCGAATTTATAGGAGTAATAGAATAATACTAAATTTATCCACTAAACTTTGTTATTTAGGTATAAAAATTACAAAAAATAATTGTTTGTTTTTATTGCGATTAAAACAACAAAGTATATTTCAAGGTTGAATTATTTTTAAATTACTAATTTAAAGGGCAGAGTTGTGGAATTTTACTGCCTTAAATGGTCGAAACTTCACAAATGATACTTTTAGGAATATTATTAATATGGACCCAAACTTCTTTTTTGGATTTTAAACGCTTTTACCCCGGCTAACCAAATATCAGAAACCAAATAGAAATTTATTTAATTATTTCGATTTTGCTCTTATCACCAGGTGGTTGGTTCCGTAACTTTCCTTCTTGTCTTTCGTGCGATCTTTATAACATTTGATATACTCGAAGCAATGAAAAGTCATAATTTTCTTTTTTTTTTAAATAAAACTTAGGTATAAGCGAATATAAATGTATATATAGATATTTTATAGAAGCCCGGGGGTTGTCTACAAAATGTAATTACTTCAATAAAAATTTATAGCTATTCCAGCTCAAATCCTGAATCTTTAAATATTACATCCTGACATTTAAGTGTTTGAATTTTTCTTCTTTGTTTGTTTTAGTGAAACGATTTCTTTCCTCTTTGAAATAAACGTTAATTCTTTGGAGTGATAAATGAGACCTTTAAATACGAGGTTTCTTACCTTCACGAAAGTCTTTACCTTGCTTCTAACTGGCTGGGTCGACATATTTAAAAATTAGAACGCAAAAGCCGACATTTTTCAGCGAAAGGCAGCTGTAAAACAGCTACTTATTGGCTGGGTTTTGTTTTAATTTTTTTTGTTTGCTTTGCAAACTTGTTTAGTTTTGAGTTTACACATAAACTTACTATAAATATAAATTATAAACTGTGTTCTAAATAAATTCAGGCTATTATTCGTAAATAAATACTATGTTTCTGTGATTTAGGAATGTCAAATATACAGTTATTGACAATTCTCAATAAGTTTGTGTGGTTTTCGTTTTTATTATTTATATTTGTTCTTGTTGATGTGAGCATGAACATAAGATTTGTTGTTGTGAGTTGGAAAAAGGTGTAAAGCTCTATTTACACCCCGAAGTTTCGAAACTACCAATACCCTCCCCCCAAATCCCTAAAATTTGTGTTCAACAAATTGCAATCTCCGCTGAACAATTTACAGGGGGGACAAATTTCAAGGCTAATGGGTTGAACTAGAACTCTACACCATCCTTCAACCATTCCGTCAGCGAGATATGCTCGCTTGTATTTTTTGTCCATTTAAGTTATTACCAACTACATCTTAAAAAAACTAATTTAATTACATACATTTTATTTAATGAAATTTTTCATAACTTAGTATAATTATTACCTTTAAAAAACAAAACAATGTTAATTCCTTTACTGATTTCTACATTTTCTTCCTTTTGGTAGGTTGGGTGGGATCGCAATTTATTCGGTTTTACATCTTTTACGGTTCGATAAATAGAAAAAAAAGGATAACCAACCAGCGTATAGGATGATTAATGCTAGCGGCCTGGTGGCAAAAAAAATGAAGCCGATAAATCCATAACTGATAAAAAGCCGTAATAAGTTGATAATAGCTCGGAAATCAGCGACAGCTAATGCAATTTGGATCTCGTGAGAAGCAGACAGCTAACGACCGCCTCGTTATGCGGACTAGCTGACGTAAATTTAGCCATTTATTCAGTTTTCTCTTTTTCTAGTTAGCGGTAATTAATTTTAGGAGGCGAAAAAAAAAGTTTTGAAAGGAAGTTGCAGTCTTTAGTGGATACCTATCAATAATTGTACGAATTAAGCCATCTCTAAATCAACGCCGCCATTTAATATGACAAGAACTACTGTCGCAAAGTAGAGCAACAGCGTCCGTAAACTAAGTATATTCAAAATGCTTAAATTAAGTTTATTTTATTAATTAATTAATTTGGATATTAATTTCTTTATTTTGCTCGCAATTATACGTTTTGATTTACAAAAACAAGGGGAAAAAGTCAAAAGCCACAAATTGATTCTATGCTCTGAATTATCAGCCGAAATTGACTAAAACTATGTTGTAGTCTTGTCTTGTACAATAATGACGTGCGCCGTAAAAAAACCTTTAGTTAAGACATTATACATGTATATACAAAACAGACGTACTAATATTAAGTCATGTTCTTTTCTACTCTAAATCCATCCTCAGGAGCATCACAGGAAATTAAAGCAAAGATAGTTCCTGTAATGAGGTGCTCCGAAGCTCTGAGAAACTTGATAGGTGCATACCTAAAAAAGTGCGCGCAGTTCCAGTTGCGACCATAACGCAAGCATATTAGACTGAGAAAAACCACTGCTCCGCCTCCAAAATGAGATAGGTGAGAAAAAGAAGGAGAAGGGTATCACAGCAATCCCCCACCCTCCCACGCACCAGTTTCAAAATTTTAGCCCTCCTCCCTAACAAAAATTTTTATGTGCTTTTTTTTCACCAAATTTCCAATTTTTTTACCCCTTCTGTCTGACCAGTCCCCTTTCCTAGAATTTTAAATTTGGAGAAATTTTATAATACTATTTTCGTCGTAAATTGTTCAAACGTAAATTTTAAACAGAAATTCTTTTTTTTTTGCAAAGCCAATTAAAAAATGTAAAAATTTTGCAAAAGTAGTTAGTATTTTCGAACGCGGGGGGGAGCAGCATTCTGTACCGTGCGCAGGTCTAGATTTATTATTCTAATATATACTTATCCCAAGGTAGAAACGATAAAAAACTGGCAAAAAACGACTGGCGTGTGGCGCATGCTCGTTTCATTTGCAAGCACGTCGTTAGTAATAATGTAGTTCTCCACAGCTTCGACCTCCGGAGGTTTCGTTTTTAGAGCTCAGGAGAAACTCTACGACCCCCGAAGTGTCGCCTTATTTTGGCAGTAATTTCGTGAATAATCACAAACAAAGGAAACCGAGATTATTTTGTCAAAACTTTCTTGTAAATTAATTTTTTTTAAAAAACTTATACAATAAAAACAATAATCCCTAAAATCAAGATAAAGTTACTTGATCTATTTCTAGCTTCTATAAGCTTAAAATGTTCATTTAAGGAGCGTAGTTCAAGGCTTCCATAGCTTCCTACGCTTTAAGTGGATGGAGCTCCGGAGCATAATATTGGAAAGTAGAAACATTACCAGTAGTATTTTGTAAACTTGAGAGCGGCTGTAAAAATAAGATTTAAAAAATTTATTACTAACATGGAAGTTGAGGAGAAACGAAGGCGCGGCGGGTGGCGAAAAGTGAGTTATCTCCAAAAAAATTCCCGTTATTGGCGATCGATTAAACGCGGGAGGCCAGATTTTGGAATCCACTCGCTGTTGCACCCCCCTCTCCTCTCACCGTCTTCTATTTCCAACCCGACCGCAGTGCTTCCTATTAATATTTCAAGGAAATATTCCAATATCCGTTGTCGGCTCGTTAGTTCCTCTGGTTGGAGATAACGCCAAAAAAAGGCAGGTCCTTTTCCAATCCGAACGCCTGGCTCCACACTTTTAAACCTTTCCATACTCCTTCCTTCATAGGCCCAGACTATGTTTTTTCCTGGCGTAGTTTGTGTGTTTTTTACACACTATACTCTGTAGTTTTCCGACGATTAAATGCTAACTTATATAATTGTTGAACAAAGGAATGAATCATTATTTACTTGTTTATTTATTTGTATAATATTTTAATATTTTAGTTTTATTTCGACACCTTGATTGTAAGTTTTCACATAGTATTTCTAGAAGTAAAGTATTATTAATATTTTTGTTAAATTATTAAAAAAAATTTATATATAAAAAAAAAAAAAAAAAAAAAAAAAAAAAAAAAAAAAAAAAAAAAAAAAAAAAAAAAAAAAAAAAAAAAAAAAAAAAAAAAAAAAAAAAAACAAAAAAGGTAGCAACAACCCCCACCACAAAAACAAAAAAACAAAAAAAAAAAGAAAAAAAAAACCCATTTTTTTTAGCGTATATAGGGGGATAGGGGGGGGGCGACAGCCCCTCCCTTTTGGCCGTTTTTATACTTAGGGGGGCCGGTCCGCCCTCCTCCCCCCTAGCTGGTGAAGCCAGCCATTTTTGTAAGGGTCCCCCTTTACTTTTTTTATTTTCAGGTTATAAAAATGTAGTGCATCTTAAATGGATAAAATTACACAATGTAGAAATTTTCCCCGCTTCGCGGGAACGCGAAACTTTTTCTTTTTATTTGTTTAACCGCACTTTTTGCTTATAAGTTACAAAATCCTTGCAGTCGCGCATATTTTTAAATAATTTAGCCAATTATATATAAATCAGGTTGTTTCCTAATATTAACAGAATTAAGAAAAAACCTTATTTGGACAAAATTTTAACATCATACTAATTTAAAGCTGTAACAAACAAATTGTTTAGGAATTAGGTTATAAAAACAAAAGTAAATCTATGCTTATATGATTGGCTGGAGACAATTCTTAAGCAGTTTTTAGTGCTTATTTAAAAAAAATTTTTGCTTTCAGCGGCTAGGGGGACGCCCCCCCCAGACCCCCCGGCCGACACCTTGCGTCGGCTTGATGCTCTTACGACAGTAACAAACAAATTGATAAAGCTTTAAGTTATCGAAACTCATGTAAAACTATTGCCATTTGATTCGATGGACACAATTTTTAAGCAGTTTTTAGTGCATATTTCCGAAAATTTTCGCCTCCGTCCGGCGGTTGGGGGGCACCTCAAACCCCCCGGTCGACACTCCGTGTCGTACGGGTGTCATTAGTACTAAAGCTAAAGCTAAAGTGCTTACTAAAGGGTTTTTTGGGCTTAGTACTAAAGCTAAGGCGCGGCTAAACTGAAATTAGCTGGCAAAAGCTCGGCAAAAGGTATGGGCCCGGCAAAACGTTAGCTTTTGCCAGGAAAATGAAAAATCACCCAAAAATGATTGGCCAAAAAAATGACCAAAAAACCAAAAAAAAGTGTTCACCAATCAAAAACATGATTATTTAATAAGATTTCTATCCATTAAGTGGAGAGGTATGATGGGGTCCTTTAACCTCAAAATTTTGAACCTCCCTCCTAGACAAAAATCGAGTTCTTCTCAGAAAAGTTCTCTTTTTTTAATCTGGCTCCCCTCCAGAATTTTAATCTGACACCTCTAAAGTATTTTGTTTTGAAAATCCACAAGACACACCCTGACCCTCTTTTAGATTTCAAAATTTTCCATACATCCTTTCCAGAATTTAAGATGCAATTTACCGCCGGTAACCAACCACCTCAACCTCTTCCCTCACTCTTAGCTGCCTAAAAACTATGCTTATATAAACTTGAATATACTATATTTTTACTTTAAAAGAAACATAAGTGAATATTTTAAACAATAATGTTAATTAAAGTGATTAAAACGAATTTTGGTTTTAAGGTGCTATGAATATGGGGTTTTATTTTTTTTGTGTTTTTATTTTTGTTTAAGCGTTGGAAAATACTGATTTTTTGCTTTTTTGAAGTATTTTTCGAGTTTCTAAGTGCTTAATATTAAAATAATCTTATTTTAAAATTTCATATGGGTATTTCGTAAAGTTTATTATGCAGTAAGCGTTATTTTTAAAAAAAAAGTTTGTTAAAATTTTTTTTTGTTTAAGAAATAGATTAAAACAAAAAAAAAGCTAAATAGTTAGCCATTTTGATATATCTGTTAACATTTCATTTTAAAGTTAAAACTGAAATACAGTTACAAGAGCAACTTTAAAATTGTAAAATTAAGGTTAAAAATAATATTTTTAAAATATAAAGCTAAGACCTAATGCAATAAACGTTAAAAAAATCTTTAAGGTTGAGTTTTTACCCTAAACTTAACAATGCAATGCCAAGAATTACCTTAAAAAATGGATAATTTTTAAAATTTAAGAACATTTCCATATTTGTCAGTTTGGCAAAAGCTAAGGCTAAAGTGCTTTAGTACTAAGCCTTTTTTGGGCTTAGTACTAAAGCTAAGGCTAACCGATTTTTGAACCTTTAGTACTAAAGCTAAGGCGCGGCTAAAATGAAATTTCTCGGCAATGCACACCCGTACCGTGTCGGCTTGATGCCGCTATTTATGTAATAAACATTTTTTGTAAGAATTAGGTTATAAAAACAAAATTAAAACTATAACTATAAGAATTTCTGGAGACAATTTTAAGCCAAAAAAATATCCCCCCCGGGCGGCGGGAAGCGCCCCCCCCACCCCCCCCCCCGGGGCGCAGCCAGGGGGGCAGGTTGCGCCGTACTGAGCCCCCACCACCCCCACCACCCCCCCCCGGCAAAATCCTATATACGCGCCTTATATATACATATATATATATATATATATATATATATATATATATATATATATATATATATACGAAGGCGGGGGGGGGGGGGGTGGAGGGGTCTTTTCTTTTTTTTCCTTTTGGGCTGGCTGAGGTAAAAATTTGGGGGTCCTAAGAGAACAAATTTTAAAAATTTTTCTCACGCTTCGCTCCGCTCAGCGCTCGACACTTATATACCTTTTTACAACTTTTAAGTGGTTTTTAATTAATTTCAAAGACAATTTTTGAAAATTTTTTTCGTGCTGTCGCACGATTTTTAATGTTATGCCTTTTTAATCTCAACATTTTTTAAGTTTAACTTAAAAAACAATGCAAATAACAGCAAAAAGAATCACTTAGCGTGAAGCGCAAAAATTTTTTACCCTTTTTAATGTCTTTTTTACGGTATTTTGAAAATTTGGAGTACAAGTACAACCCCCTACAACCCCCCCCTTTTCGAAAATTTTGTATGGAGTATAACCCCTCTTTCCGAAATCCTGGCTACGCCCCTGTATATATATATATATATATATATATATATATATATATATATATATATATATATATATATATAATTTGCGCCTTGACCTTGAAGGTCAAGGTGCGAATTATATATATACATACAGGGGCGTAGCCAGGATTTCGGAAAGGGGTTGTACTCCATACAAATATTTCGAAAGGGGGGGAGTTGTAGGGGGTTGTACTTGTACTCCAAATTTTCAAAATACCGTAAATAAGACATTAAAAAGGGTAAACATTTTTTCACTTCAGTCATTGATTCTTTTTTTGCGCTTCACCAAATTGACCTTTTCTTCTTATTCTTCTTTTTTTTTAGTTAAAACTTGAAAATTTAGATAATAAATAAATTAAATATATAAAAAATTGATTTACGCTAAATGATTCTTTATGATATATATTTATATATATATATATATATATTATATATATATTAAATATATAAATATTAAATTAAATATATATATATGAGAGAAGGTCAAGGTGCAAATTAGATTTTCACCAAAAATCATAGAAACTCGAAACAAAAAGTTTCAAAAAGTTTACTTTTCTGCTGCACATTTTAGATTTATGGTTTTTAACGATATCAGTTAACGTTGTTGCTTTATTTTTTTAAAGTGACCTTTTATTGTTAGCGCACGGAGCAGTACATTGTATTCTATAGTTAGGTAACTGTTAAACCATTATTATGACTTAACATTTTTTTTTGACACAATTTTTAACTCTTTTACCAGTACTTGAAACTAAACATCGTGCATAATAATTTATCTTGTATAAATAATTATATCGTATATAAATTTCAAAAATATAGGAAATTTTTAAATAAATATTGTGTTTTTCTGTTATTTAGAAATTAAGTCAGTACACATAGTAGACGACATTCTAAACGCACAAAAACCAAAAGCTGCTTCCGGCTATTTTTTTGGTCCTGAAGTTTGTTATGAATAAAAATAGCATTAATATATAGCCCGAATTGCTTTCAATATCTGCTTGACGTAAAAACTAGGTAGCTTACTTACTTGATGGTATTTAAATTTGCTAATAAAATTCATTAAATAGCCTCGCAATGTTACACAAAAAGTTTTTATGTTTATATACAAAAACATTTATATAGTTATCTTCTTAAACAATAAAAATTTCAGTGCTAAAATAAAGAGTTTTAAAGTTTAGAGCTCAAGCTTTTTCGAGGTTTAATTTTTGCTTCTTAAAACGACTCTTGAAAGAAATCTGTATTTCACTCACGATTGCTCTAATTTTTTTATTCGCCTTCTTACGTTATCAGTTAAGGCAGTTGTAATTTCAACGTTTTTCTTTCAGCTTTTTTTTATGTTATTTTAAATTTTTTTCTTGGATTAAGCTATAATTAATTAGTAATACTTCTAAAATAATTATCATCATAGGTAATGTGATAAACTGGGGAAGTAGATGCCCAGAATAAAATCGTGTTTGAAGCAAGATGAGGTCCAAAAGGGCGCAAGCGGGCCCAGATTTGAACCTTCCAGCATAAATCTTATTGCTTGGTAGGGGTCAGCGTCGAAATTGTAAATGGAAGAAGGACGCCAGTCACGGCTCAGTCCGCGCGCAACAACTCTGTTCCTCATATCACATCCCTCCTGTTTTTCTTCTGAAGGTGGGAGAAGGTTGCACGTTGGGCCAATTTCAAAACTAAGGGTCCGGTTTTAAAACTCATTTGTTTATTTAAACTAGGATTTATGTTTTAGTTTTTATTGGATTAAAAAATAATGTTAGTTAGGTATAAAAGCTGACCAAAAGTACTATTGTTATTTTTGGTAAAAAACTTGTGTTTGCTAAGTATTTATTTAGACCTAAATTAAAAAGATAGCGAAAGAGTTTTCTCTACTATTAGTTAACGGTTTACCAAGAAAATATGCAAATAGATTTGATTAATTTATATTCCGTGACAGACCTTCAAAAGGGTCTTCTTCTATTAATTATACAAAAAAACTC
>JASAMX010034473.1:0-12754 GCA_030248175.1 Microlaimidae sp. YZB2_3
TTATTTTATTAATCAAGTACGTCAAAATACTTTATTAAAAGCACATAAATATAAAATTTATATAATTAATTCTCTAATATAAAAATTAACTCTCTCTTTGTTTTAAAATATCAAAAACTTTATTAAAATTACATTATTATATAGCTTCTGTTTTTTTTACTATAACATATTGTCGCAAACAAGCTGGGTTAAAAAAACTACTTTATTCAACGTTTGCAACAGAGACTCAAGTGTCGGCTAAACTCAGGTTACTCACCCAATGAGTCACGTTTGTAGAGGTAGTCCAGTTCTTGAGAAGCCCACACGTCGATAGATTATAGTATAAAAAGCTAACTTGAATCGAACGTTCTACCGATTTTATACGTGGCATTTTTAGGAACATTAAAGGCTGGTTCATACTCATACATAAAAACGTCCTTTGGACAAAGTGTAAAGGACAAAAGTCCTTTGGACTCTGTCCAAGGGACAAACACAGCGTCAAAACGTTCTTTGGACTTTGTTTAAGTAGCATTTATACTTCGTCCAAAGGAAAGAGTCCAATGGACGTTTCGGCTTGTCCAAAAAACGTTTTGATTTTTTTGAAATTGTCCTTTGTACTTTGTCCAATGACCTTTTGTCATAAGTATGAATCAGCCTGAGCGGCAGCCTCAACGGTCTGTATCAACTTTAACACACAGCCAAGTTTGCTAATTTTTTTTTAATTTTTCTACCGTGCGGTTTGCTCCGAACGCTACAATATCATCATCATGGGTGGCGCGGGAGCGCCACGGGGCGATTTAGCCCCGTGGCGCCGCGCCAACCATTATTAGAGAACGTGGGTAAATTCTGAAATTCAGAACCTTATTATTATTATTCCAACGCTCCATCCTTAAAAGCGATATTCCTCATTCGTTACTGATTGATCAAAATAAACATGAGCTCATTAAAAAGAAAAAGGTATTGCGCAACTTTCTTAGGAAGCACTTTTTTCATTTAGGTCCTTGTTATCGATTTATTGATCAAAATAAAAAAATTTGAAAAATAGGCAAATAAAAACTCCCAATCGCACAATAACAGCCTTTTGGCAACAATAAGGATTGTACAGAGCAGACAACCAACATCCCCTCATAGAAACCGCACAAAAAAAGCAGACCGGTTTTAATTGGTGGCAGAAACAGAACCAGTTCCCAGCGCCATCTGCTTCAACCGCGCGGAAAACAGCGAAAACAACAGAGTACTTTTTTAATTCTTGCATTACTGATGACAAAATTAATTCAAGTTTTATTTATTAAAAATTAATAATAAGCGTCGGTGGGGCGGGAACGCCACGCGCCGGTAATCATCGGTGGTGCGGGGCACCGCGCCAACTATACTTAGAGAACGTGAGTAAATTTTGTAATTCATGTTCATCATCTTCTTATTATGTGGCGCACGGCATCGCGGCAACTATATTTAGAGAACGTAGGTAAACTTTGTCTGGAGCGCAACTGCACCGCACTAACTATAATTAAACAACGTGGGTAAATATTGTAATTTAAGTTCATCTTCTTCTTATTATTATTTTTTATTTAAAAAAGTATATCTCGGCAACAGAATGATTAGAAACATATGTCATTGCGCAGCTAAAACTATAGTTTATTAGGATATTTTTTAATTTAATTCACAACAAGTGGTAGACTAGCCTTGAAAAATGCTCTAAAAATAGAGCAGGAAAAAGGGGCGATTTTTCCCCGGGCGTATGTTTAGACAGAAAAGATGTGGACTACGCTGAGATGGACATTATAAGGACTATAGGAAATTTGAATGTGGTTTGGGCAGCTGCTCACTAAATAAAAATTTCTACCATATGATTATGATTTATTCATACATTGATCTAATCACGCAGCACTGTTGCATTTTTTTTAGTTTGATGAAATGTCAATTTAAAAAAATCATACTCACAGCAATCTTTGACAAGCGCGAAATCGCCACTTTTCCAATTAGAAGGTTATATTTGTATGTGTAAGAAACAACTATAAATTTGAAAAAGTGGCGATTTCGCGCTTGTCAAAGATTGCTGTGAGTATGATTTTTTAAATTGACATTTCATCAAACTAAAAAAAATGCAACAGTGCTGCGTGATTAGATCAATGTATAAACAAATCACTATCATATGGTAGAAATTTTTATTTAGTGAGCAGCTGCCCAAACCAAATGCAAATTTCCTATAGTCCACATAATGTCCATCTCAGCCTAGTCCACATCTTTTCTGTCTAAACATACGCACGGGGAAAAATCGCCCCTTTTTCCTGCTCTATTCTTAGAGCATTTTTCAAGGCTACAGTGTAGTTGTACATTGAACATTCCCCACTATTATTTTATAGACAATAATTATTCAAAAACTTTATTAAATAATTATGTGATTTTTCTCTGTTCTAAGTTTTAATCATCAAATAATATGGTTATACATTTTAAATTTTACATCTACAAAAATACATGTATGATACTTTTTATTGAAATATACCACATTAGTATATATAGTAAACATTTAAAATTCGCATCATCTTAATCTAGTATCTAATATACTTAACCATTTACATTGTCATAACTCATCTACAGTTGTTTGCATATATTTTGATTTTTTTTATCTTGACTAATCATGAAACACTTTTAGTTAGACATTAAAGGTTTCATTTTATTTAAACGTTTTTGTAAAATGTTATAATCCAGCAACATTTCCTCTTATTTTCAGGTAGAAACTATAGGTGACGCTTACATGGTCGCTTCCGGAGTGCCAGTGGAGGTGCCGGATCAGGCGGAGAGAGTAGCAAAACAAGGACTCGGAATGCAGTTTGTGGCGAATCAAGTCAAAATACCAATCGAAGACAAACACGTGCAGGTAGTTTTTTGTATGTTTTTTTGGATGCGCCAATAAAATTGCCACTCTTTTTTAAGGGATCAAAAGAGAAGCATTTAAGCCATTCGCCCAGTGATCGTCAATAATAATGTAGAAAAAATAAATAAAGAGTGCCTTGGCAATTCTCTAAAATCAAAGACAGTAAATTTAAACGCCAAAATTAAAAAAAAAATTTAGTCTTATTAAAATATAACCTGTGTTATTTAGAACAGGCTAAATTTCTTCAAAACAAAATAAAAATGTTAAAAGCAGTTTACATTAAAACTATTACTAACTTTTAATTTGTCATATCAATTTTTCAAATGGATTTTTTTTCTTCCACCATTTCTTCCTTTCTACTTTTTACATTTCATTTACTATCTATTTCCCAGCTTTTTTATATCTTCAATACTTGTCTTTTTCTACCAGTTTTTTACTGCCCTATACTAAACTTAAGACTTGCAATACTTACTTTTTAACTATTTATTATTTCTGTTATACTTTTTACCATCTATTTTTTTCAAGCTCTTTTTATCTACTTTCTGTTTGTTTGTTTGTTTTTTTTTGCTTTTTATTAGCTTTCCACCTGCTTTCTACCTGCCGACTTTTAGCATATGCGCGCGACCGCGCGCATATGCGTTCTAAAGCTTTTTCTGTGTTCCCACGTAAGGAATTCAAAACATTGTTTGTAAAGCATAAAAAACCTTCAAACACAAAGTGTTTAACTTTTAAAATAAAATTAATTATACAAATTTTAAAAAATAGATATAAATATGTCTTATATAAACAAACGAGCCAGCCAAAACACCTCTATAGTCCACTTACGAATATTTTTTATTATCCTTTTCTTATGGACCTCGTCGACATATTGTTTATGAGTCCATATGCTTATGCCCAACGCGTCTGAAAACTACCTTTATTTCTGCCCAGGACTGTACGTACATCTAACCCTTTATTCTCTTCCAGCTCCCTTCTAGCTAACTTGTACCTGCTTTTTAGCACTTCTTTACTTGTCTTCCTGCCTTCTTCCAATCTTTTGCTTTGTCTAATACCCGCTTTATCTTTTACTCTACTTACCCTACCATAAAGTGTCATTTACTTCCTTTGGATCTATTTTCTGTTTTATCCACTTTCCACTTGCTTTACCTTAATTTTCTCTATTTTTCACAGCCTTTTAATTCTTTTGCACATCCCTAAGAGTTTTCTCGCCTTTTACTTGCGATGTACTCATCTTATAACGGCTTTACTTCTAACTCTACTTGCTTTTTTATTTTTCTTGTAGGTTTTCTTTCTGATTATTGCTTTCTACCTGCCTTGTACCTACCTTCAATCTGCCTTCAACCTTGTCTTCTGAAGATAATTAACTTAATTTATCAATCGTTAGAAATTGCAAAATGACTGCTGTAGATAATTTTTAAAAGTACACTGAGTATTGTGAGTGCCGCAGACGTGTACTATCCTGCCTGAATGGTCCCAAGGCTGCATATATTAACAATATTATCGTATATAAAACCTAAAATCGGCATTCTGTATATTTTCAGATTCGGGTGGGTATTCACAGCGGTCCTGCGGTGGCGGGCGTTGTGGGGGTGAAAATGCCGCGCTACTGTCTGTTCGGTGACACAGTGAACACAGCCAGCAGGATGGAGAGCCACGGGGAGCCGGAAAAGATTCACATTAGTCACTCTGTCTATAAGTAATGTTGTATTTTGGAATATTGAAATATGACCACTGTGTCAAATACAAATAAAATAATAGTTTGGTTTTCGAAATAATTTTAATATTACACAAGTCATGACTACTTTCGCGAACAAAATATTAATTGGAACATGTATTTTAAAAATTTTCTAATTTTCTATAAAAATTTGTTACGGATTTTTTTTTTTAAATTTCAGGTCTAACTTTTAAATTTTCTTTTGAGACTCAGGACCTACATTAATGTATTATTTGATTACTTTTTGTATTTTTGTAGGTGGAGCTTAGTCAAGGGGGATGTGTCTATAAGCAATGATGATTTTTCACTAATTAATTTTAATTAATTAATTTTTTTTATTTAGATTACTAAAACCGCATGATTATAAGATGGTAATAAGAGGTCAAACAAAGATTAAAGGAAAGGGCAAAATGCAAACTTATTTTCTCGAATCCCATCCTTATCTTGATCTGGAGGCCATTACTGGAGGAAAAAATTTAGTTATGGGTGGGTAAATTGATTATAACAATAGAATTTAAAAACTTGGATATGTGCAAATAATATAAAAGTTCTTGAATATGTGGTACTTTAGTGTTTAAAAAGTACTGACCTGACACATTTAATTAATTGTTAATTAATTATTTGCCACTAAACTCCAATTAAGTAATTATTGATTAATTATTTGACCACAAAATGCATTTGATTAATTATTGATTAGTGGTAGAGTGTCAAATTTTTGGTCTTCCATTTAAATAAATGTTTGTAAAAACCTTACCTCTGCCCCCAGTAGCCCACAAAATTTCTTTCGTCAAAATATTTTAAGTGGTTCAAAAAATATGACCCCCAGAAAAAGCATTTTTTCGGTGATTTTTTACTTAAAAATTGCTCAATGGGTATAAAAATTTCCCTGTTAGAAGAACGACTCAAAAAACCCCCCTAACTTTTTACTTTTTAAGCAGAATACATTTGCTTTACTTAACTGTTATTTTGCTTTCCACCTCGATTGTTAAGAATTGGTGCATTGTTTGTTCAGATATTGGGCTTGCGTAAAAAAACCTGAGTTTGGAAATTCAGGCAATTTATAAAGCTAGGCACGCTAGGCACACAGGCGCGTCAGGCACGTCAGGAACGAGCTTTAGCGTACGCGTTCCTAAGCCTAAGCGAAGCCTAACAAACTACCTAAACTTTATAAAAGAGCTGCGTGGAGAACGTTTAGATTGTTTTTAGGCTTTGCTTAGGCTTAGAAACGCATACTGGGCTCGTTCCTGACGCGCCTGAATATTTCTGGTGTGCCTAGGTTTATAAATTGCCGGAATTCAATAGTTAAGCAAGTCTTAGCAAACCTAAGCGAGTTTTAATAATTGCAAGCGAGCAGTGATCGTGGTCGCATTAGTAGGTATTGATATTCCTACCCTCCAACATTATGCTCCGGAGCTCCGGCTATTTAAAACGAAGGGAGCTCCGGAGCTCAGAAGCTCCGCCCCTTAAATTAGGGATTTTAAGTTTATTTAAATTTAAAATACATTTAAAGCTACTTTATCTGCATTTGTAATACTATTTCTACCGTTTTAAGATAGAACACCACAGTTATGACGATTTTTACTAAAAGTTAGATATCAACTTAGATATTAATTTTTGTCCGACAAATATAAAGTGCAATCGAAAGCTCAGATTATGATGTATTCAACGGTAATCATTTCATCGTTTACCGCTTGTTTTATTTCGAGATATAGTTCGATGAATTTGAAGCTCAAAAAACAGTTTTTGGCCATTTAAAAAATTTGATTCACTCAGATTTTGCTGCAATTTTATAGAAAGTTAACAAAAAATAGCGGGAATCTTTTAGATGTAGTTTGGAGTCAAACGTAATTCAAAATTTTAAGGAAATTAAAAAAATCGATGTTTTTAAAAGTCAAATAAAAAAATCCTGAGTTAGTTTTATAATCAAATACAATTCAAAGTATTGATTAGACTTGTGTCTAACAATTTCTAAACTTTCATTAAAATCTGAGAGAATCAATTTTTTAATTTTCATTTAAAGTTTTTTTGATTTTACGCCGAGAAACTACATTTCCAAGCGTTTGTTTAAAACCAGCTTTTAAGGAATGGGCCAATAGCTGCGCGGTTAGAGCGTCGGACTCAGATTCTCGGAGCTGTAGGTTCTAGTCTCCCGGTGGAATATTTTTAACGCCGAAAAAATTTTTGTTTAATTTTTAACTTTTTAATTAAAAAAAGTGTTTATTGTTCAAGATACGCTAAAGGAAAAACGAAAAAAATAGAATATTTTTGGTAATGAATTTTATTAATGTATTGTATTTTTGACATGTATTTTATTGGTGTCATTTATAATGATTGTGGACGATAACAATTTTTTTAAGAAAAATAAATGTCGAAAATAAAATCAGCAGGTCAAATTACGTTAGCAAAAGTTAAATAGAAAAGATCTGCCGTCAAAATCAAACTGTGGTGTTCTACCTTTGAAAAAATTTAATTTTCAAAAGAAAATTGACAAAATTATCTATAAAATCATCGCTCCTCAATTATTCATAAAGTTAGTACAAAAATAGGGCGGAGCTCCGGGGGTTGCTCCGGAGCTCCTAAAAACGGAGCTCCGCTTCGAAGCTTTGGAGCTCGGAGCTCCGGAGAACATCACTATCGGTAGGATATTGACTTTTTTTACATAAGCAATGTGTTCAAGCTTCGTGTCGCGGGTTAGTCCGTTTTTTTTTAAATAAAGATAAAAATAGTTTAATTTTTTTACAAAAAATGTCTGTTTAGATTTTTGTATTTCAAAACTAATTATTTTACTTTCAACACTTTCAGCAAATTTACGTGTTTTTTTTATCACAAACTTAAAATATATGTCGATATTAATACACAATAAAATATGATTTCAATAGTTTTAAGCTTTTTTTTTGAAAGCATATAATAATAATAAGATTTTTTGGTTATTTTTAATAATAGTCATGAAAACTAAATGTGCTCGATTTTTTTTGTTTTTTTTTTCATTTGTTTAGCGATTTTTTTCATCTCTGCGCAAAGATATCATTAAAACTTTTTAAACAGATATTTTATTTTGAAAAAATACTATATCCACATCCACAGTGAATGTGATGTCATTATATATAAAAAACCTCGTTGTGATAGAATTTTTTTTTTGTTTTTTCTATTCTGATGTGCAACTATGGCAGCTGTTGTTGTAAATACATAAGTTATAATACACCATTGTTACAATGCGCAGGATATAATTTCTTGTAAAAATGCATAGCCATTACTGTAGTTCCCAACCACTGAACCGTAAACAGTTTTATTTAACCCTATGGGATTTTTGAATCCAGAAAGCGCGTCCGAAACGCGGAAATGGAGCGCTCCTAGTGCAGCTCAATATCAATCGGGATGCTCTGGGCTTTTCTTCAGCCCTTTAATACTGAACAGCAAACAGAGATTTGTTTTCTTCTGAGAGATAGATAACAATTGCAAAGGGTTAAAGTTTCCTATTTAGTCGCGTGTTATTTTAAAAAAATGTAATAATGCATGGTTTTTTTTAGAAAATGATAAGAAAGAAAGCAGTTCGAAAATCGGTTTTGATTCAAAGATTAGCGCGAGTGGCGTCAAATTTGCTCTTAAAAATGACGACGAAGAAAACAACTACTTGACACAACATTCTTCTAGAACTTGTGTTTTGTTATAAATAGTAACCGAAAATATAAAGTAAAACACAGAAAAAAATTTTTGAAACTTTTTACAAAATTTAAGTCCAAAAAGGCAATACAAAGCAACCGTTAAAGTTGTAAAAACCCGATGCATTTCGCAAAAATTGACATCCTTAAAAACAAAAATTGACTGGAGTTAAAACTGTATGTTAAAACTGTGTGTTTTATATACTTCGTACTGCTTCAAAAAATAACGCATTCCTATTGGTTTATTGCCGCACTTCTTTTGTCACGTGCCATTCACCTATAAAATCTTGCGTAGTTTATATAAATCTGCTTTTGATTCATAAACGGGTATTCCAAGCAAAACCATCGGAAACGGCAGCCGCTTTTCAACAAAAGAACAAAAAAAAAACATTAAAAAGCCGTCATAAAAGGAATTAAGTAAAAACAGTCACGACATTTTGGTAAAAGTGAAATAGTAAAAGTCTTATTGCATTGTCCTACTGATTCCAAAAAACCTTGACTTTAGGTAACTTTTTTCAATTTATATCCAAATGTGTACATCGATTTATGGTATTTATTGCGATAAATAAAGTCACTATAAGGTTTTCGTATTCTTTTTTTTAACTTTGAGAAAACTATTATATAGTTGTAAGTAATATTTGAAAAATACTGACAAGCAAATGCATACATAGGCAAGTTGGTCCGGAGTGGGAGGGTTCAAACCCAAATTAGGGAGGGGTTAAAATCCGAGAACCGCATTTTCCCCTTATCTTTTTTTTCTGGGGTGCATTTTACCATATTGTTTTTCGATTTAAAAAAAAAATAGGTAAAGACGCTAATTTTAGGTCAAAAAACCCTTTTACTGCATTTTTGAGCTTTTTATTGCTTAAAACATTCATTTTGACTGACCTCAGAACTTAAGTTTGGAGGCAGTTAGAAGTCATAAACACATTTTTTTCTTCGTTTTTCCAAAATTGGGGGATTAAACTCTCCCCCTTCCACTTCTGAGTGGGGGGGGGGTAAACCCCCTATCTCAAGATTGAGGGGGTTAACCCTCCCTCAACCACCCCTCTCCCAGGCCCATGTATGAAAATGTATGTATAAGTAAATGACTTTAGTTTTGCTTTTTGCAGACGATAGTCAAGTTTTTCAGCATATCTATGCAGTTTTAAAACAGACTCCCCATACCTTTTTCGTAAAATTTCAGCTATAGATTTTCCTGGAAGAAATAAAAATCTTGATAAAGCAATACAAACGAAGGTTAAAACGTTTACTGTCCACATAATTTACACAAGAGCTTTCGACCTTTTCTTCGGTCATCATCAGTTGTACTATAAATAAATAGGAATAAATACATAAATAAATGTGTATAATATAAAATAGAGTAAGATTACATAAAAAATGAATTTCCGTAAAAACATCATAAAATTAAAAAAAGAATATTACTACAGAGAATTTAATATTAACTAGGTAAATTTATATGAAAGGAAACTATAATATACAAAATCATACAAATAAGGACAAAAATTTTATAAAAATCAAAATTTTTTTATACTAATACGTAAATATTTAATAAAAGATAAAACACACCTAATTACTGAAGTTGTTAAAAAACACAATAAAAATAACTCTTACTAAATTAACCAGGAGGAACGTGTTCCTTCAGCTTTCCGAAGTTTTAAGAAACATGGTATCATATCTGATGAACTCTTTTCTAATCTTAACCCGACAGGATCTCAGCCTTGTCGACTTTATGGCCTTACGAAAGTTCACAAAGAAGGAGCACCTTTACGGCCTGTTTTATCTGCTATAGAAACCACTTATTAGAATCCACTTATTCTCTTGCCAAATATTTAGTGCCTATTTTATCATCCTGCACGTTTAATCAATTTTCCATCAAGGACTCATTTTCATTTGCTAAGGAAATTATCAATATTCCGTCCGCAATATCGTCGTCCACATCTGTTTTATTCCAATTTACTCCGTCCATAACTTCTTCTTCTATTCTGTCCGCATTTATTCCGTCCAGGGGCCTATTTTTCATAAAGACGTTTGTAAATTTTCATTTTACAAAACTCCGCCTATTTTTTGTAAATTACATGATAGAGGATATAGCCACGGGGAATATTGATCAGTCAGCGGAGTTGAAATGACGTGGCTGCGACCAATCAGCGCAGAGCAGTGCGAGAAGATGCTCCCCCTGGATTACAAGTCGAAAAACCTTTATCGTGTACTACAAAAAATAGGCGGAGATTTGTAAAATTAGAATTTACAAACGTTTTTATAAAACAGGCCCCAGAACAGCATCAACGTCTATTCCGTTCGCAACTACTTTTTTTATTCCGTCCAAATCTATTCCGTCCGAAACTTCAAATGAAAAAGTTTTTATGGCTAGTTTTGATATTAAGTTACTATTTACTAATCTTCCCCTTGATGAAACAATACAGATTTTCGCGAATAAAATTTTTAACACTTCTAACTGTCCAGATGGTTTTACCAGTAAAAGGGGTTTAGAAAATTTTATCAGCCTGGCAGTTAAGAATAATGTATTTATGTTTGACTCCAAACTCTATGAGCAAATTGATGGTGTTGCGATGGGATCGCCTTTGGGACCGACTCTAGCAAACTCATTTCTTTGTCATCACGAAGAAAAATGGCTTTCTGATTGTCCTTCCGAGTTTAAACCTTTGTTTTATCGCAGATTTGTCGACGATTGTTTTGTTTTATTTCGTAGTGAATGTCATGTTGAGCCTTTTCTTAAGTTTTTAAACTCTCGTCATAATTCTATTAATTTTACTTTAGAAAAAGAGGTTAACTCTGTCTTACCGTTTCTTGATATGTGTGTAATTAAGGATGAAAACACTTTTACCACTTCTGTTTATAGAAAGCTTACCTTCAGCGGTGTTTATTCTAATTATAATAGTTTCATTCCTATGTGTTTTAAGGTTGGTCTTTTATTTAGTTTATTATCTCGTTCGTTTCGTATTTCTTCATCATATAAGCTTTTTCATACGGATTTGCAAGTTTTAAAGTCCTTTTTATGTAAAAATGATTATTCACTTAGTTTTATTGATAGTTGTGTTAAGAAATTTTTAGATAAAGTATTTAAAGTTAGGGTAGTGCATTTAATTTCGGAACTTTTTCGTTTTTCCAATGTAACTTTTCACTGTATTGCCTGATTTTCATGTTTGATAGCTCATTTTAAAGCTTTTACGATACTGCGTTGCGTCATAAAAAATTCATTGTACGAAAGTTGTTTTTTACTTAATTAAATCAGTTTTTAAAAAAAATGAAAAAGTGCCGAAATTAAATGTATGCATTTAATTTCGGCACTTTACAAACAATCTATTGTTTCTCAGTCAAAAAATCATCATTTTCAAAAATTTTAAAGCCTATCATTATCTCCAGACAGTTTTCTTTAATTTAAGCTTTTACTTGTTGTTTAACGTGTAACTGGCAAAAAGTTACAGCTAAAATGCTAAATGGTATCAAAAAACGAAAATTTGGGAAAAAAGTGCATTTAACTTCGGCACTTTTTAAAAAGACCCTCTTAATCGAGTTTAAGTGCAGTGCTATGACTCCTACAAATTTCAACGTTGTTTTTTAACTAATTACAGCTACAATTTAACACCCGACCAATAAATTGAACCCGTTTTTACCTACAGCAATAGTGTGCCGAAATTACACTATTTTATTTTATAACGATTGCTCACCACAGATGCAACGTAGAACCACGGGGACTAAAAATTTGGAAAATAGACTAAATTTTACCAGGACAGTTTAATTTTTAAACCAATTTATTGCGTAATCATGAAATGCCCATGTTCTAAAAACGAGTAACAATTTTTTTTATTATAAATCACTAAATTTCACATGAAAATATCATAACATAACAAATAAAAAACTGAATTTACAAAGACAAAAATTATAATACAAAACTGGTTTCAATAACACTGCGCAATTAAAGGTCTATTCATACTTATGACAAAACGTCCTTTGGACAAAGTCCAAAGGACAAAAGTCCTTTGGACTTTAAAGTCCAAAGGGAAAAGTCCTTTGGACTCAGTCCTTTGGACAAAGTCCAAAGGACAACGTATTCATACTTCTTGTCCTTTGGACTTTTCCCTTTGGATTTTGTCCTTTGGACTTTGTCCAAAGGACAAATTCTGAGTAGCGTTCATACTTCGTCCAAAGGACAAAGTCCAAAGGACGTTTTGGCTTGTCCAAAGGACGTTTTGGTTTGTCCTTTGGACTTTGTCCAAAGGACGTTTTGTCATAAGTATGAATAGACCTTAAGAGACAAGTTCTTACAAAAAATGGATAGGACACACAACTTAAAAACGCGCGGAAAAAATAAAACAATAAACAATACAAGACCTGTTAAAACAAATATAACTCAGTGCTCTGAAGATTTTTATTTAAAGCAGACTTATCCCTATGTATACATATAGATTCTTTAATTCTTAAACAAAATTCATTAGACGCAGTGGCAATTACACAAAAGTCGGAAAAAAATAAGGTGGATTAACAATTTTATCACAACTTAAT
>JASAMX010034476.1:0-65523 GCA_030248175.1 Microlaimidae sp. YZB2_3
GGGTATTTGGGAAATACCCCCGAAATTCCGGAGACTTGTAGTTAGTTTTTATTGCTTGTTTGAAGCTTGAATTTTCATTGTATTTATGCACAATTTGTTTTTGTTAAGTTTGATTGTTTTAGTTTGTTGTTTTCGTTTTATTAATAAAAACAAAGTATAATACGCCTTTCTGATAGTTTTCTATTAGTAAGAGGTTGTAAAGTAAATTATTGGTAAGTTTTTCTGTTTTTTTTTTTGAAATGACAGTTGCATAAAAATTTTAGAAAATAGTTAAGCAATTTTCAAAGTTGACCAAATCACTGGGCGACGCTTATCCTAAAAATTTAGGTGTTTTACTTAAGGGTTCCCGAGTTTTTTTTATTTTTGGAATCAAAGACAAAAAATTGACCTATAGGCATAGGCGAGCATGGGCAATCTACTTAATTTTGGTGGGTGGGGGAGTTGTTTTTAATTTTTGGCGTCTCAGTTGTTTAAAACAGGTATAGGCGCTGCTAAGTTTAGTATTGAGCTGCACTGGCGCACCTCGTTTCGCGTTCCAGACGCGCTATTCACCTTAAAATTACGAAAGGGTTAAAAAAACCAGCAATATTTATAAAGAAATTTTTTGAAGTTACATAGCCACATGTTGTTCCATTTTTTTGATAGTAAACTTTCTAGACGGAACATAAAAAGCAGGCACTTTGCACTTATTTATATACTATTATGTTCAATGTTACGCGTAGTTCCGGCGTAACCCCCCTCCCCCAGCTTTGCACTAATCTCATGAAAAATAAAAAATATGCCATGATTCATTTTGTCAAAATTTTTATAAATTTTTTTATAGTCTTAAAATGCAAAATACAACAACAACTTAACTGTATTTTAAAGTTTATTAAAACATTGCTTACTTAGAGCGCGGAGGCCCGGATCTCCTTACGGTTTACATAATGGTATTGGAGGGTAGGGATATAAATAATTTTTTTATATGTATGATAATACATAATGTTATTGTAGGGTAATGCATTTAATTTCGGCACTTTTTTGTTTTTCCGATGTAACTTTTTACTGTATGGCCCGATTTTCATGTTTGATAACTCATTTTGAAGCTTTCACGATACTGCGTTGCGTCACAAAAGTTTCACTGTACGAAAGTATTTTTTTACTTAATTAAATCAGTTTTTAAAAAAAATGGAAAATTGCCGAAATTAAATATGTTCATTTAATTTCGGCACTTTACAAACAATCGATTGCTTCTCAGTAAAGAAATCATCATTTTCAAAAATTTAAAAGCCTATCATTAGGGTAGTGCATTTAATTTCGGCACTTTTTTGTTTTTCCGATGTAACTTTTTACTGTATGGCCCGATTTTCATGTTTGATAGCTCATTTTGAAGCTTTCACGATACTGCGTTGCGTCACAAAAGTTTCACTGTACGAAAATAGTTTTTTTACTTAATTAAATTAGTTTTTAAAAAAATTAAAAATTGCCGAAATTAAATGTGTGCATTTAATTTCGGCACTTTACAAACAATCGATTGTTTCTCAGTCAAAAAAACATCATTTTCAAAAATTTAAAAGCCTATCATTATCACCAGACAGTTTTCTTTAATTTAAGCTTTTACTTGTTGTTCAACGTGTAACTGGCAAAAAGTTACAGCTAAAATGCCAAATGGTGTCAAAATGAACAAAATTTGGGAAAAAAGTGAATTTAATTTCGGCACTTTTTAAAAGAACCCCCTTAATCGAGTTTAAGTGCAGTGCTATGACCCCTACACATTTCAACGTTGTCTTTTAACTATTTACAACTACAATTTAACACCCGACTACTTAATTCAACCCGTTTTTACCTACAGCAATATGTGTGCCGAAATTACACTATTTTATTTTATAACGATTGCTCACCACAGACGCAACGTAGAACCACGGGGACTAAAAATTCGGAAAATAAACTAAATTTTACCAGGACAGTTTAATTTTTAAACCAATTTATTGCGTAATCATGAAATTCCCATGTTCTAAAAACAAGTAACAATTTTATTTTTTATAAATCACACAATTTCATATTAAAATATCATAACATAACAAATAAAAAGCTCACGACAGTAATCTACATAATAATCAGCTCTTATTTGAGCTATCAAACGTCGTATTCCGTCCAGGATTACCAAAGATATAGTCCAAAATCAAAAATGCCCAATTGGGAAAAGTGCCGAAATTAAATGCACTATCCTATCTTCAGACAGTTTTATTTAATTTAAGCTTCTACTTGTTGTTCAACGTGTTACTGGCAAAAAGTTACAGCTAAAATGCCAAATGGTATCAAAATGAGCAAAATTTGGAAAAAAGTGCATTTAATTTCGGCACTTTTTAAAAGGACCCTCTTAATCGAGTTTTCAAGTGCAGTGCTATGACCCCTACACATTTCAACGTTGTCTTTCAACTATTTACAACTACAATTTAACACCCGACCACATAATTCAATCCGTTTTTACCTACGGCATATGAGTGCCGAAATTACACTATTTTATTTTATAACGATTGCTTACCACAGACGCAACGTAGAACCACGGGGACTAAAAATTCCGAAAATAGACAGTTTAATTTTTAAACCAATTTATTGTGTAATTATGAAATGCCCATGTTCTAAAAACGAGTAACAAATTTATTTTTTATAAATCACATAATTTAACATGAAAATATCATAACATAACAAATAAAAAGCTCACGACAGTCATTTACATATAATGTAAATTTCATTTACATAGCTCTCATTTGAACTAACAAACGTCGTATTCCGTCCAGGATTACCAAAGATATAGTCAAAAATCAAAAATGCCCAATTGTGAAAAGTGCCGAAATTAAATGCACTACCCTAATAACATTATTTACATAATGATATTGGAGGGTAGGAATATAAATAATTTTTTTTAATGTATGATGATACCAAAAATATATAATATAACGAAAAATGTGCAACTCCTATATAAAAAGTACGGAAAAGTAGGCCATTATAATGAGCCTCTCCATTAAAATGGCACTCTCCATAATAATGGCATAGTAGCCATTTTAATGCGGGAAATTATGCTGTTCCCCTAGGTTATTCTGTACAAATGTGCGCGGATCAATAAAAACATTTTATTTCATTGGGGTGATGCCGGTGTCGGATAATATTTTCGCCCCCATGATAAAATCGCCGGCCGGCGAATTCTTCATAGACACTTGCCATGATATTTTCGCCCCCATCATTATATTTTCGCCCCCCTCTAATATTCACAGGGGGGCGAATCCTTCATGGCTGATCGTCTATAAAGAATTCGCCCCCATTTCCTATCAAATGCATTCAAAAACATAAAAATTTACATATTATAATTATAAAACAATTTAGTTTGACCACATCCGTTAATTATAGCTTGTATTCTGTTGTGTGTTACGTAACGCGCAAAAGTAACAAGTTACGTGACGAACAAGTGTAACAAGTTTTTATCAAATGTTGAAAGTTTAACAAGTGCATTGCAAATTCAAATATAAAAATTAATAGTTGCTCTAAAACCAAAGCTTAAAAAAACAAAAACAACAGGAGATATCTACATTAGAACTTTCTAAATATTTTTTTCTAAACATATTTAGTTGTTCTGTATTATTCTCTTAAATCATGCTCCGCAGTTTTAGCTATTAAAAAAGATAGTTTCTTTCGCTATTTAAATAAGTATTTAAAATTTATTTAGGCTTGAACTATGTTTTAATAATTTTTGTGACTAATTAAATGGTTTTATTTTATTTTATTTTTTTTTTGAAGAAAAGTTCACAAAAAAATTTTAAAGGTAAGGCTTTACTCTTTCAAAAAAATAACACATACAAATAAACAATAGCTTTAAGGTTCCTGGGAATGTGTGGTGTTGCAACCCTCCAATATCATGTTTTGGAGCTCCGGTCATTTAAAGAGGAAGCTCCGAAGCTCAGCTCCTTAAATGAGCGATTTTAGATCTATTCAAGCTTGAATTAAATTTTAAATAATATTATATGCAATATTAAGACTATTTTTATTATTTTAAAAAAGTTTTAAAAAAAATAATTTTCAGCAAAAAATTTTCACAAAATAATCCATGGCATCAGTTTTTAATTAATTAAAAATAAAATTAATAAAAAATAGAGATCCGGAATCCGAGGCTGCTCTGGAGCTCTTAAAATCGGGGCTCCGAGAAAATCACTATTGGGGATGATCCGAAGCCTTGAAAACAGTAGCTTTGCTTCGGCTTATTTAAGCTTAAAATATTTCTTCGGTTATTTTTATACATATTTAAGACTATTTTTTATCGTTTTAGAAGATCTGGAGTTCCAAAAGGCAAGTTCTTCTATGGAGCTCAGAGATCAAGAAAACATCACTATATAAAGTCACATGTTTTTCTTTTATTTTTATGTTATAAATTTTGGTTAAAACTAAAATATAAGCTAAATTATATCTGATTAACGATTCAACGCACGTGACTAAGTCGCCCAACAAAGTTTATTAAAAAACCACGTAATAAAATGTATTGTTTTCAAAAATAAAATAATGACATTATTCATTCTGTAATATTTTACGCCTTATAATAAAACTATAATCCGGTGTGTCTTTGATAATTTTGATTCTAAAGCATTCTAAAAATTTTTTGAAAAAAAAAACCATTAAAATGGTGTAGAAATTTTTGCATTGAATATTGGTTTACGCACGAAAAGTATTGGTTTACCCATTATTTTGTAAAAATTATATAAAAATGCATTTAAATGCAAAAAAAGAACTTTTTTACAAAAAAAACACCATAAAACTAAGAAACGCTCATTATTAAAATGTAAATTATAGGGGGACGAAAATATAATGAGGGGGACGAAAATATCATGGCTCAGCCTATGAGGAAATCGCCGGGGGGCGAAAATATAATGGCTCAAATCTATGATAGATTCGCCGGGGGGGGAGGGGGCGAAAATATCATGGCATCGCGCTATGAGGAAATCGCCGGCCGGCGATAAATAGGGGGGCGAAAATATCATGCGACACCGGCGCATTTAGTGTAAAGTGACATAGGCGAACGGCATATTTTCCCGCATTACAATGGCTACTATGCCATTATTATGGAGAGTGCCATTTTAATGGAGAGGCTCATTATAATGGCCTACTTTTCCGTACTTTTTTATATAGGAGTTGCACATTTTTCGTTATATCATATATTTTTGATGATACTAGTAGCGCAACGACGTTTGGACTATAACGCCGCTAAATTTACTGGTTTTTTTTATTTAAAAGTTTTATTAACTTCTTATTGACAAGTTTTATTGAGAGCACAATTATTGATTATATCTAAATATTCAATTATGTTCTGTTTTAAGTGCCACCATTATAACATTAGAATACACGGATTACAAAGAAGATTGGAAAGTGCATATTTTGCTTTTGGTATTAAACTCGGGAACAGCCCATTTCGCTCCTGATCCATTTCGCTCCCAAGAAATTTTTGCAAATTTATATTTTTTGCTGGGACCAACCAACCTCGCTCTTGGCTTATTTCGGCCAATTTTATAAATTTATCACAAAAAAGATTTGTTTGATTTTTAGGTTTCGCTTAGGCTTAGGAAAATGTTGGGTTTCTGTCTTTAAGAGCGTCGCAAAAAATGCGTTCTCAAAATTTGCCAGGAGCGAAGTGGGCAGGGAGCGAAGTAGGCCGGGAGCGAAGTGTCCCCAATTCATTAAACTCTTAGTAGGAATTGTTATAGCAAGCATAAAATTCACAATTTTACGGAAGTTTATGGATTTACACGTGTAGTTTAATTAATTTTCTTTACTGCACGTTTTCAGATCTTCAATATCCGGTACAATCAATTCGTCTCCTTTGGTTTGAAGAAACAGAAGGAGTTGCATCAAAAAGTCTTTCTGCTCAGCGGTCATACTTGTGAAAAACCGCCGTTTCCTAACCATTTTCTTGTGTTGACTGTCGAAGTGGGCCTAAAATCGCGCTTCTATAAGTTTTAATCACTGCGAAAAAAAACGCAATTATAATTGGAATATCATTAAGTGGACTAAGAAAAAAATTTATTTAAAAAAACTAATTAGACATTTCTTAAAAAACCTAATAATCTTAAAGGAATACAAAGGCAGTTTTATGTCTGACCTTTTTTATATCTGCCCCTCTGTACAACTCTCGCATCTGTTTTTTTGCTGGTAATCTTGTCTCCACCTGAAGTACTGAAAAAGCCTTGAGTGTTTTTTTCTCCTAAAACACTTAATTTCGGCCACTTTTTTATTTTTTTCAAAGTTTTTTCTGGTTTTTTTATTTGGCCCAAAATTTGGTCTAAAAATCAAACGATAGCTATTTTTGTTATTTCAGTGCAAAATTCTAGGATTTATGTTACACTTAAAAATCAGTGAAGGTTTAAGTTTTTCTATAGTGGCCGAAATTAAGGCGTGAGCCATTAACTTCGGCCACCTAAAAAAATGACTACAACTATTGCCAAAAGGAACAATAAAATTTTTTAAAGGTTGCAAATTTATCCTTAGGTATTGTTCTTCGCACATATAACTTATTTTTTTCCCGTTGGCAAACTTTAATAGTTATTAGCAAGACTTTAAAGAATTATGTCAAAACCTTTAAAAAAAAACAAGTTTTATTAATAACCTGTATCTTTTGTTGAATTTTTTTTGGCTTTTAAAAAACGTCAAAAAAAGTCAAACGAGCAAAAAAAATTTTATAAATAAGGTAGTACGATGATAATTTGAAAACAGCAAAAAACCGCAGGTTATTTCACCTAAATTTTAAGGTGGCCTAAATTAATGGAATCTTAAAATGCGCAGTTAGTTAAACGCATTGCAAAGTGATTTTGAAAAAAATATCAAAACATGAAAATTAACAATTTTGAGCCTTAAATAGAAGATACTTTAAGGTTATATAGTGCTTCGTTCTAAATTTGATGCAGTTTAAACACAAAGCAAAAAAAATTTACTTTTTGTATGAAAATTTTGATAATGCAGAATAAAACAAATAAAAAAATTTGCAAAAACACTTTATCCAGTTACTTTTGTGCTAGTTCTTTTGTGTTTTAAAAACAAGCCAATTTTCTAACACCCTAAATTGGTGGCCGAAATTAAGTCAGATACCCTACTGCACAACACAACTACAGTATCACATAAAAAAGTGTGGGCATAACGTGAAATAGAAAATGAGTATTTCGTTTCGTTTAAATTTTAGTTCTGCAGTTATTTAGTTGGCAAGTATTGGTATCATTTTAAACAAGTAAGAATTAACGATACGCAATTTTTAGTAAAATAGTAATTTTGTTATTTTTACTTGTCCCAAAAGAAAACTGCGTGTGTTTTAGTTTATACTGATTTAGCTAATTTAATTTGCATAATACTTTTTAGTATTATATTTTAGCTTAGCCCTTGGAATTGATTTCTGAAAGGTTTATTTTAATTTTTAATAAGTTGTTAAAAATGTTCGCTATTCCTTGTTTGTTTGTTTGTTTGTTTGTTTACTCATAACTCCGATCACGTAGTACATTAGATGTACCGTGTCGCGGTTTATATTATCTTGTACCATAATGGAACTCACCACCATTATTCGAAAAGTACTATTAAATTCAAAAAAAAAAATTAATATGATCAAATTTACGAGCAACCTAAGCCATGGACTGTAAACTTGAGTTTTCCAAAATCAACCTTAACAAAATCATAAAATCAAGCTGAAAATTTATCATCACTAATTTTCATTTAATAGTGGTAAGTTCTTAAAGATTGCCAAAAATTTTACGTTAGATACTCAATCTTCATTACGTGAGAATTAATACAGTTTAAAATGTTACAAAATTCTAAAAAGTATTACTTATCGTAAATGAAAACACCTACTTTAATTTGAGCTAGATATTTGTAACTGAATCCATCGCACTTCTGAAATTCTTTCTTGCCGGGCTCCTTGGCCCAACGGCATTCCCCCACATAGAAATCCAAATGAGCATCGAACACGTGCGTTCTCAGATTGGCCAGATTTCCCAAATTGAATAATTCGTCACAGATGGAGCAAGGCCGAAACTCTATTTAAAAAAAAAACGTAAGAAAATCAAATTTGTGATTGCGCCGTGTGTGTTTATTTACGTTTGTGTAAATTTAATAAAATTAAAACATAAAAAAATATGGGTATAAAAGTAATCTAAAGTAGTTTGTAATGATTCATTGGGGGTGTATCTGAGTGTGTGCACGCACAAGTGTATGCGTGTCTATAAACTAAGTACTTAACTAGATATTTTCTTAAAAACTATTTTATTATCATTTATGGCGTTAAAAATACTCGAGAATTAAAAAAAATCTAGAACAAAGTTACAGTTACAAAATAAAATATTTTGTTAAATTTCTACCGCTTTGATTGGCTGTGCGCTGTTCGTCGCACTCAATGACGTCATCCATACACTCGACAGATTGGCGGACTTCCAGCGGTTTTTTGATCGGATGTGGAATGGGTTTGGAATTTTCATACTCGAAATTTTCCGAATTTCTTATTTTCTCCACTCTATCAGGTTGGGAACTTGAAATGATAAGTGCATAAAAAGACCTAGTGATTGTTGGATTGTGTCGCTGTTCAATTAAAAAAATAGGTCGATTTTCTTTCCCGATAGGCCACAAACGAAAACAAACAGCGAATTTTGCAAAATAAGCTCACAGACCTGTGCAAAGTCCGGCGATACCCTACACTTTGTGTTCTCTCCTGTTTTGGCGCCTCGTTTTCTAAACCATAAAAATACTAACAAAATATTCGCCATTTTTTGACCTATTTTCGCAGTTTTCCCTCTTTTTTTACTAATTTTTTTTTTGCCTTTTCCCGCGCCCGTGTAAAATGTTTCCCGTGCTCTATCCGTATGTGTTTTTAACGGGTCCGCTAGGGGGGGTCCACCCCCGGGTGATAAGTCAATTTTTTTAAGGGGGGGGAGGGTCCAGCCCCTGGCTTTTTAGGGGGGTCGACCCCGGATACGAGATTTCAAATTTTGGGGGTGGGGGTGGCTCAGGGGTGTTCAATTTTTTAACAAAATTTTTTAACTCAGTAATTTAAGTGTTTTTAGGTCTAATATTGAATATGTACTAAAACAGCCTATTTAGGCGTGCCATTTAAATGGAAAGGCTCATTATAATGGCCTACTTTTACTCACTTTTTTAATTAGGAGTTGCACATTATTCGGTATATTGTATATTTTTGCTACAACTATACTGCTACCTTTACTAAATTTACCTTATGGCTCGCAAACATTACTATCCTGGTAATTTTATGCACCTATTTTCTGGTATTATTATATTCATTCCGCTTTCTTGGGTATTTTCAACGATTTCTTCGCTGATTATTTGCCGGTGCTCCTCGACGCTGATTGGCTGTCGCGACCGATCCGGGGCTGAATCCCAGCCCGGCTCGGCGCCGATCAAAGGGCAGGTTTCATCATGGTGGCGCAAGGAATCTTTATCAATTCCCACGATCGCCTTGCACCGCGGACACTGAAAAAATCTTGAAATAAATGTGAAAATTAAATTTTAAATTTTATTAATTTTTTGCTTTAAATTTGAGAGAAAAACTAATCTTTTTGCTGGGGAAATACGCACCTCCTGGGTATTGAATAGGGTAGTGCATTTAATTTCGGCACTTTTTCGTTTTTCCAATGCGACTTTTCACTGTATGGCCTGATTTTTATGTTTGATAGCTCATTTTAAAGCTTTTACAATATTGCGTTGCGTCATAAAAAATTCACTGTACGAAAGTTGTTTTTTTACTTAATTAAATCAGTTTTTAAAAAAATGGAAAATTGCCGAAATTAAATGTATGCATTTAATTTCGGCACTTTACAAACAATCGATTGTTTCTCAGTCAAAAACATACATGGGCACGGGGGGGAGGTTGGGGGGGAGGGTTAACCCCCCCAAATTCTGAGAAGGGGGGTTTAACCCCCCCCCACTCAGAAGTGGGGGGGGAGAAAAGGTTAACCCCCCGTATTTTGGAAAAATGAAGAAAAAAAAGTCTTTAAAATGACTTCTAACTGCCTCCAAACTTAAGTTTTGAGGTCAAAATGAATGTTTTAAGCAATAAAAAGCTCAAAAATGCAATAAAAAGGGCTTTTTGACCTAAAATTAGCATTTTTACCTATTTTTCCTTCAAAATCGAAAAACGATATGGGTAAAATGCACTCCAGAAAAAAACGATATGGGTATTTTGCGTTTCTCGGATTTTAACCCCCCCCCTAATTTGGGGTTTAACCCCCCCCACTCCGGACCAACTTGCCCATGTATGGTCAAAAATCATCATTTTAAAAAATTTAAAAACCTATCATTATTTCAGACAGTTTTCTTTAATTTAAGCTTTTACTTGTTGTTCAACGTGTAACTGGAAAAAAGTTACAGCTAAAATGCTAAATGGTATCAAAATGAGGAAAATTTGGGAAAAAAGTGCATTTAATATCGGCACTTTTTAAAAAGATCCCATTAATCGAGTTTAAGTGCAGTGCTATGACTCCTACACATTTCAACGTTGTCTTTTAACTATTTACAACTACAATTTACCACCCGACCACTAAATTCAACCCGTTTTTACCTACAACAATAGTGTGCCGAAATTACACTATTTTATTTTATAACGATTGCTCACCACAGATGCAACGTAGAACCACGGGGACTAAAAATTCAGAAAATAGACTAAATTTTACCAGGACAGTTTAATTTTTAAACCAATTTATTGCATAATCATAAAATGCCCATGTTCTAAAAACGAGTAACATTTTTTTTTAAATTATAAATCACACAATTTCACACAAAAATATCATAACATAACAAATAAAAAGCTCACGACAGTCATCTACATATAATGAGCTCTCATTTGAGCTATAAAACGTCGTATTCCGTCCAGGATTACCAAAGATATAGTCCAAAATCAAAAATGCCCAATTGGGAAAAGTGCCGAAATTAAATGCACTACCCTACATAATGATTTAGCATGTAATTTCTTATCGCAATAAAATTTATTAACAATACATCTCTAAAAATATTATGTATTTAGCTTATCAACAGTTACCATGAATAATTATGTATTGTAAGAGTCCCAACGGCTCCCTTAGAACTACGGGCATACATGGGCACGGGGGGGTTGGGGGGACAACCCCTCCAATTTTGAGAAAAAAGGTTTAACCCCCCCACTCAGAATTGGGGGAGAAAAAGTTAACCCCCCACTTTTGGAAAAATGAAGAAAAAAAATGTCTTTAAAATGACTTCGAAGTTCGAACTGCCTCTAAACTTAGGTTTTGAGGTCAAAATAAATGTTTTAAAAAATAAAAAGCTCAAAAATGCAGTAAAAAAAGGCTTTTTGACCTAAACTTAGCGTTTCTTACTTATTTTTTCTTTAAAATTGAAAAACGATATGGGTAAAATGCACTCCAGAAAAAAAACGATATGGGTATTTTGCGTTTCTCGGATTTTAACACTTCCCCCTAATTTGGGGTTTAACCCCTTCTCCGGACCAACTTGCCCATGTATAACTACGGGGGTTAACGTTCTTGTCGTTTTCCCCGTAACACACGTAATGCCATTTTCGACATGGAATATAACCTTACTTGTCATTCAAATTATAAATTTTGCTAGTCGGCAGGTTTAAATACAAACTAGTAAAATATTATGGTCAACCAACAACATGAAACCGAAAACAGTGATTATTTTTTTTAAATATTAAATATTTTTTTAAAAAACATAATATTTTTTAAATAGTGTTTCGGTTTCATTTTTAATAGTATATTATGCGTCTTTTTATTCCGTTTGTTATATTATTTTAAAAACTGTTTTTCTTCCGCTTTAAAATTAAAAAAAGCTGATGTTTCAGGTGGGGAACCTCTTTTTTTGCTGATCGACATGTTTAAATACAAGCTTGTACACAGGTAAAATATTCATCCAACAACAAGAAACCACAATCAAGAATTGTTTTCAGTTTCATTTTTAACTTTGCGCCTTTTAGTTCGTATATTTTTTTATTTAAAACTGTCGGTCTTAAAATAAAATAATAATTTTCATAATTTGAAAATTGTTCTCTTACCACAACTTTTTTGAAAACTTGGGAACCTTCTGGATTTATCACCATCAATGGGTTTTCCTGTTCCGGCTCTTTGGTGTTTTGATTTTCTGTTGTTTCGGAATCAGTAATATTGGTTTGATTGTTTTTCACAGGGATAGAGGGCTGCCGATCCGAATTTATTTCGTTCCCTTCTTCAACTACAAACATAGGTGAGCACGGTCGGGGAAGCTAGGGGGAGGGTGGTTACCCGGGGTAAATAGAATTATAAATTCTAGGAGGGGGAACCCAGGGGGGTCCGGACCCCCCCTAGCTTTTTAGGGGGGTCGACCCGGGGTGCGAAATTTTGAAATCTAGAGGGGGGTCAGGTGAGGTCCGGTGTCCAAAGCAAAACAGTTTTAAACCATAATAACTTTAATAATTGTTTTTTTTTATAGGATAATACTACATTTTATTGAATAAAAAGCCATATTCATGTATAAAAAGGGTGTAAAAGCATGAATATGTGATAAAAATTCACGTTTTTAAAAGAAAATTTGGTATAAAAAAGGTACCTAAAATTTTCCCGAGGGGGGAGGGGGGGGTCAGATTTCAAAATATAGAGGAGGGTCAGGGGTAAAAAAATTCGGAAATTTGGGGGGAGAGGCCCCCCTATATTTTCGTCTAAGAGGGGGTCCCGAAATTTTAAGGCTAGGGGGGGTGGACCCCACCCTGCCCCCCCTTTTTTAACCTATGAAACTTATTGATTTAAAAACTTTAATAATGTCAGTCTGAAGTGTCAACAATGCATTACGCAAAAGAATGTCAAAACATACATAATTATTACATGATTTAAACTGTGATTTAGTGAATGAGTTTAAAAAATTAAGTCTTAGGGTATCTGACTTAATTTCGGCCAGGCCTTAATTTCGGCCACCACTTTAGGGTGTTAGAAAAATGGCTTATTTTTAAAACACAAAAGAACTACCACAAAAGTAACTGGATAAATGCTGAATAAAGTGTTTTTGCTAAAGTTTTTTATTTTTGTTATTCTGCATTATTAACATTTTCATATAAAAAGTGAATTTTTTTGTGATTTTCTTAATTTTTTCTTTGTATTTAAAATGCATCAAATTTAGAACGATGCACTATATAACTATAAAATATTTTCTATTTAAGGCTCAAAATAGTTAATTTTCATGTTTTGATATTTTCTTCAAAATCAATTTGCAATGCGTTTAAATAACTGCGCATTTTAAGATTCCGTTAATTTCGGCCACCTTAAAATTTAAGTGAAAGAACCTGCGGTTTTTTGTTGTTTTTAAATATCATCATACTACCGTATTTATAACGATTTTTTTTGCTCATTTGACTTTTTTTGGCGGTTTTTTAAGCCTAAAATAAAAATTCAACAGTAATGCATGTTATTAAAACTTGTTTTTTAAGGTTTTGAGAAAATTATTTAGAGTCTTGCTAATAATTATTAAAGTTTAAAAACGGGAAAAAATTAAGTTATATGTACCTAGAACAATACCTTAGATAAATTTGCAACCTTTAAAATTTCTATGGTTCGTTTTGGCAATAGTTATAGCCAGTTTTTTCAGGGTGGCCGAAGTTAATGGCTTGCGCCTTAATTTCGGCCACTATAAAAAGAAAAATTTACATATTCACTGACCGAAGTTAATGGCTCGCGCCTTAATTTCGGCCACTATAAAAAAAAAATTTACACATTCACTGATCTTTAAGTGTAACAGAAATTTTGAAATTTTGCACTTGAATAAAAAAAATAGCTATCGTTTGATTTTTAAACCAAATTTCGGGTCGATTGGAAAAACCATAAAAAGACTTATCCAAAACAAATAAAAAAAAGGTGACCGAAATTAAGTCGGCTACCCTAAATTGTTTAAAAGTTTAAAAACAAAACGATAACTAAGCATAGATGCTTTTGGGGGGGGAGGACAGAGGGGTCCATCCCCCCTAGAGCCAAAGGACCCCCCCAAAATCCCAGGGACCCCCCCAAAAACAAAAACAAAGCCAACCCCCAAGCAACCCCCCCCCAGCAAACCGAAGGAAGATAACGAGAAACAGACAAAAACAAACAAGCCAAAAGCGGACAAAACAAGACCAAACACAGGAAAAAGCAACCCCCCACCCCCGGCCGGGACGACCCCCCGAGCCAGGGCCACCCCGCCCCACCCGACCCCCCCCCCATAACTAAGTTGACAAAAATCTGAAAAGTTCATTTTAGAACCTAACAACAAAGTTTCAAGTTTTGGAAAATACCTATTCGCAGATGTAATTCTTTAAGTCGTTCTTCCGCTTCTTTTTCAAGGTTCTCCAAATGATCTTCAAGCTCTTTTTGTCGCCCTAAAAAATGTTTTATATTTATGGACAATGTGACAAGTTCTTTTCTCAAATCACAACAGCCGATTGTCTTAAATCACTATGAATTCAGAATTATCAATTTTTAGCCGTGTTGATAAATTAATGTTAAAAATATTTTTTACATTTCTTCTTGTTTAAAAATTTGGACCTTTTCTCTCTTTTATTTAAATTTATCAAACATCAGAAAATTTTCTAAAAATTTGCCTTTGCCACTGTTTTAAAGTTAAGGAATTTAAAATAAAAAATTATTAAGAATAGACACCTTCTCCGATATAAATCCCGTGCTGAACTGTCATTTGTATCTCCAATTCAATATATTCGTTTCGGGATACACTTTGTTGTACGGGTTTCCAATCCTAAATTGAAGCAGAGTCTCTGCCACAGGAGCAAACAGAAGAACAAAAAGAAAATCTGGACGCGTTACTTAGACTTTGTTTGCTAATATGTGTTAATCGACAAGAAACATTGCCGAAAATTTCGTCAGCCACTCTGTTTTTTGCTTATTTTCTTTGCATGCATTATAATTTAGCTAAATTCATTAGTGGGCAGAAGGTGTGATTGTGGGGTTATACCCTGGAAAATGCCGATATCCCCCTAAAATCGGGGTGGTCCTAGTAAAAAAACGTTAAAAATAAAATTTTTGGAAAATACTCTTCGAAAAACTTTCGGCTGCTCATGGCCAAAATTTTTCCGGATATACATACCCCTTAAAAATCACAGGTTGCTTCGGTTAACATGATCAAAAAAAATATGTGAAATAAAGTCCATGTAAAAAACCTTGTTTTGAGATATGGCCATTTTAAGGTTTCAAATTGTTATGAACAATCACGACGATTAATTCAAGAAATGGAAATAATTCGTATATAACGGTGGTTAGCTAAAAAACACGAGTAAAAAACTATAAACCGCTTGTATTATAAAAATGTTAAAAAAAAATAGCCAAATAGTTGGTTTTCCAAACTTATTATACTCATTTTTTAGTTCACTAACGTTATTTATCATTTACTTTCAATTCTTTTCGGGACCTTTTGTGTACATCGAATTAACCGTCGTGATTGTTCATAAATCAAACTTTTGCAAAAAAACCTACGAACTTACAAAAAATTTGCCATTTTCTGCTTGCTTGTTAGGATTTTCAGTTAAAAATCCCCCATTTTCTGGGTGCAATGAATGCAACGATTTAGCAATGTTATTTATATGACATCATAATTCAAAACATGAACTCACCGTGAATTTTTACTACTTACTAGGTCAGTGGCGCTGTAGGATTGACAGCTGCATTGTGGTGTGGCACTTGCATCAATTAAAAATCTTTTGTTTTCCTGTTGTAATGGACGCAGCAGAAGCATTGGCCCTTTTACATACCTTTAAAACTCATCGGGGACGTCATACTTCTAAAACATCAACCCAGTGGGTGTTGTTACACTTACCTGATCGGTGGCACCGTAGGATTGACAGCACCACTGGGGCACCTGCATCAGTTCGAAATCCCCAGTTTTCCTGTTGCAATGGACGCAGCGAAAGCGGTGGTAGTCGAAGAAGTGGTAGGCAGACAGATGCTTGCGCAATTCGAACTCCTTCCTATAAGTAAAAAAAAACTTAAAGCAAAACGACGAAATTAATCGTGATTAGGAATGTGATTCGGAGCACAGTCACAAGCCAGTGTGTTTTTTCGGCAAACTGTAAATTCCACCGACACCGACGCAAATTATATATTGATGTGCAGGTTAGGCTTAGGCTAAACTTTGCATAATACTAAAAATTACGGTAGATTTCGGTCGGTGTCGGTGGAATTTAGAGTTTGCCGTTTTTTCTTCCAAGTTTATTTTTTGCAGACTAAAATTTTTTTACTAATCGTGATCATACGTGAGTAGGAGGGATGAATGCGCTTTATACTTCCAAATTTGAAGGTTACAAACACAAGGGTGTTTTTTAAAGATACCCCCACTCCCTTTTTTATTGTCTACACTAGATCATTCAAAATATAACATTAAAATTGACTCCGTAAACATTTAGTTAATTGTAACAAAACGTGCGTGTCATAAAGTGAGGAACACATAAAATAGCTATGCAAAACAACAGGGCTGGCGTAATTACAAGACATTCCACGCATTTCTGAGATAATTCTTTCCAAAAAGCACAGGTCTAGAGTTTTACAACAAAAAAAATCATATTACTCGGATTTCGGAAATTCTTTCATGCAGCGAGGACACTTGACTACGGCTGCGATTTCTTGATTTACGATATCTCCAGTGCAAGCGAATTCGGTCATTTTGTTTCATCAACTTTTTTTAACAAATTAATTAGGTTTCATGCTTCAGAAACACTAAAGATAACTAAATACATTTCAAAACAATAACTCATGATAGCAAGAGAGAGCCAAGGAAAGGCGTGAGGTGTATAGCTGATGCAACCAGTGTTACTTTGGAGTTTCATAATTTGAGTTTATTTTGCCCAGGAAGACTCTTTACTTAAATTATTTAAAATCTTGAAAATGGTTCTTGTTCAGTTAGTGCTTACTATTTTTGAACCTTCGAAGTTCTAATTGTGTCATAGTATTTTTTTTGTTATAGTTTACAATTTTATGCAATTTTTTTGAATTTTTTTGTTGGAAAGATGCAACGAAACAAGCCAGAAAGATTGAAAGTTTCCAGTAATTTTATAGTTGATGTCAAGAAAGCTCATACTTTACTAATGAAGGTAGTACCATGTTAGTGACGTTCCATGAAGTAGCCTACGTGTTGGTTAAAGCTCCGTACATATTACTTGTTGGTAGAAAAAAATTGGAAAGTAAATAATATTAAATTAACGAATGAGACTTTAATTAACGATTTTAACTTGTAAATTGTAGTTTGTATAATTGTTTTTGGCAAAATTGATTTATATTGTGCGATTTGTTGTATACAATAAAGAACGACATAATAAATATCTATATAATAATTATCATCGTAAGTAATAAATCAGACAAAAACAGAATAATTTTAAATTTTATTAGGCAATTTAACTTTTTATTAAAGGAAGGGTAACCAAACTAAAATTTAAGACACCAATTTGCAGTACTATAAAACGTCGGATTTTGTTGTACAGACAATAAGTGTAGGTAGCCAAAAGCCTAAATTTAAAATGAATAAGATCATTTTTTCGAAAAAAAAAGAGACTACCCGATCTTTCTTTTTGCAGTTTTACCAAAATACGGTTCTTATTTATTAACAAAACTTAATTAGTTTACGATACCGCCCGCCCTTTAAGATAAAAAAACAGTCAAAAGTTATACTTCAAATAAGCACCTCAACAAGAAACGTACGAACGACATAACTATAATTTTTTTTCTAAAAATTTGCAATAAAAAAAAACTTAAAACCCTTTAAAACATTAACAACCACGATAGAATGTTAATACTCGATTAAGATTAACAAATTAGAAAACAATAAAATAAAAATTGTAATAAAAACACTTGTATTAAAAAATATAGCTAAAAATGACAATGTCTTAAACGCAAATTAGAAGATTTAAGACTGGTTAACACAGGATTGACAAGACAAGTGTTAACGCGTTCCCCCAAGTGTTTAAAACGTCACTTTGTCAATGTTATGAACGTCAGTTCGTTCGGTCGCGTTGTCATTTGGCATTTCGGTGTGAACTAGGCCTAAAGGCCGGTTCACATCGGAGTGGCAGTTGATAGTGAACGCGCGCGTTTACATCATTACACCGTCATTGTTGCAGCGGTGTAAACTGCAGACCTGTGCACGGTCTAAAAATGCCCCCCCCCGTTTTATTGGAGGATTTGCCCCCCCCGTTTTATTGCCCCCCCCCGCCAAAAAATGAAAAAGTACCCTAAAAATACGACGCCATTTTTGACCTATGATGACGCCATCATCGCGAATTTTTTGCAGTTTTTAGCCTATTTTAATGTATTTTAAGCCATTTTAGACCTATTTTTACCTTATTTCCCTTTTCTCTTTTTTTTCTTTTTTTCTCTTTTTTTATTTCTCCCCTGCTTCCCCCCGTTTCAAAAAAATTGCCCCCCGTGCGCCGTGCCCCCCCGTTTTAGAATTGCCCCCACCGTTTTAACCCCGGGGGGGGGGGGCAGTGCACAGGTCTGAAACTGTGTGCGCTGTGCGTCACCTATCAGCTACCACTCCGGTGTGAACCGGACCTTAGGGTTTTTGGAGCCTAAGGAACTTTGAAGGATATAAAACTTGGAGCCGGTAGTAAGAAAATTGCGGCCGAACATTTGAAATTCCTAAAATTATACACGAGCAAATTGGTCCGGAGTGAAAGACAAATCTATTGTTAGATATTTGGCTAATCCAACTTTCTATGCAAAGCAATTTTAAGCCCTACCTTTTTTTAAAATTATTCTTTAGAATATTGAAATGTAACCTTTTACAAAACTTTAAAATATCAGTACCTTAAAAGATTAATTTTCAGAAAATTATAGCATAATGTATGATGTAATACTTTGCACAAACATTTTATTTTGTTTAAAACTTTTTAATGGCATCGCTTAAAGTTGCGGTAACAGAATCAAACCTTTTGTCTTAGATTTTGATGATTTTTTGGAAAACCATACCCTTGTCCCATACATTTTTTTCATTCAAATATCTTTAATGCTTTAAGAAATATTGCTTAAATATAATTAAAATTGCGTTTTTTCGGTAATTTTGTACTTGGAAGATTGATCAATGAGTATAAAAATAATTTAAGTTTAAAAATGCAATCAAAGAAAGCGGCAATTTTCTACTTTCATTATACCTTGATGATTAAAATTGATGCAATAAGCAAAATTTAGATTTTGCGTTTCCGTAAAAAAACCTGCCATTTTTTTCGCCAAAATTTTTAAGGCTCATTGAGCTAGAATCATCGAAAAAACGCATTTGTGGAGGGTCTTATTTCCTAAACCCACGAAGATAATTTGACGAAAAAGTTTTGCGAGCTACAGGGGACTTTAAACAATTTTGTTGAGAAATCTTTTTTAAAGCTTGCCGTCGGAAAGTTAATTATTAAAAAAAAATTTATGTAAAATTATAGCTAAATTAATGTTAGTTAGCTATAAACTGATTATTAATTAATTTTTATAATAAATCGTGTTTTGTTCGCAAGTTTTGAATGTTAAAAAACAATTTTAAAGTGCACATCATTGTAAAAACAAATAATAGCTTTGTTGACAACTTCTAAAATAAACAATTTTTGAACAAACATAAATAAAAAATAATACAAAAATAAAAATATATTTAAAATATTTGACGATCATTTGCATAAAATCAAAAACACAGCATCTTCATAAAAACTTACCATAGTTGGAAATTTATCACAATGAATTTACAATGTTATAAAACTAATACTGCTGTGTTGGCAATAAAATAATAAAAATTGGCACCAAAATTATTATACATAACAATACAGACACGGTCCACAAACCCCTCCCCCAAGCTTTATTAGTAGCTTGGCTGTAGCCCCGCCCCATATTACTCTAAATTTCAGTTTTTAGCCTATTTTAACGCAATTTAAGCCATTTAAGCCATTTTAGACCTATTTGTGCATCCATTTCGGTTTTTTTTTGTTTTTTTTCTCTTTTTTTTCCTCCTGTTTTATTGCCCCCCTCCGTTTCATAAATTTGCTTCTTCTTCATTTCGGAGATGCCTTCCCCCCACTATAACCCCGGGGAAGGGAAGTTTTCCGCTTACTGGAATCACACAGAACGGAGAAAATAATTTCTAAAAAAAATTACAATTTGTCAAGCAATATTATATTTAAAAGAAGAATTTTCTTTCCCTTAGGAAAAAGATGACAGCTGCTTTTTTAAACCAAGAAGTTCAGCTTCTAAGGCCGTATCTCCGTTGTTAACAAGCATCTCCAAAATTTGCATTCTATGGTGTTGCTTATCCAAAGAAAGGTCACGACGGTTGCGAAATTTGAGTCTTCGCTTATGTTTCAAATTAGCATGTTCCTAAAAAACATCGATATAAAACTTTTAGTGAACCACAACCACCCATTAACATTAAACAACTAGGTTAAAATGTAGAGATCACTTATTTAAATATTTCTAAATTTAAATTACATTATGTAGGTAAATTTTGCCCCAAAACCAGGGAACTAATAGCAATACATGCAATCTCAATGTTAAACTTTTAAAATATTTATTTAACTTCTGTAGCAAAAAGCCCAGAAACATTAAGTAATTATGAAACACTTGTTAGCAGAATAAATAATGAATGAATTGACTGAACATACTATGTATTCTGCGGCACATTTATATTCAAATCCGCTGCACATTTTCGTTAGGTCAGGGGGTTTGGGGTCTATTTTCCACCCGCACTCGCCTAAAAATGATGTTAAAATACGTCATAATTATAGTATAAACCAAAAAAACTAAACTTATTAAGCTGAACGATATCCCGGGATTATAGATGAACACGGTCGAAAAGCTAGGCGGGGATGGGGGTGTTTACCCCGGGTAAATGAAATTTCAAAATCTAGGGGGGTCCTAGGGGGGTCGAACCTCCCTAGCTTTCTAGGGAAGTCGACCCGGGGTGGAAGATTTTGAAACCTAGAGGGGGGTCAGGGTCAGGTGGGGTCTAATTTCCAAAACAAAATATTTTTAAACCATTAAATGTTTAATAATAGTTTTTTTTATAAGATAATACTACATTTTATTGAATAAAAAAGATATTTAGGTATAAAAAAGGGTGTAAAAACATAAATTTTTGTGTTAAAAATCCACGTTTTTTGAAGAAAATTTAGTATAAAAAAGTACTTAAAATTTTCTCGAGAGGATTTCAAATTTCAGATTTCAAAATCTAGAGGGGGGTCAGGGGTAAAAAATTTGAAAATTTGGGGGGAGTTGGGGGGACTTGGATTTTTTTCTAGGGGGGGTGGCCCAAAATTTCGAGGCTAGGAGGGGGGAGGGTGGAATTCAACCTACCCCTCCCCCTTGTTCATCTATGCCCGGGATTGTCTGGGGTAACGTCCAAATTTGAAGGGTTGTAGGGTAGGGAGTTAGATTCGGTTTTTTTTTTGGAGGGGGGAGGCGAATAATTTCCCATCCGCGCCTCAAGCCTACCATGTTTTAACGATTGATCCATACATTGGCACGAGGGGGGCAGGGTTGGGGGGGTTCATTATTTTTTTTTTGAAGGGGGAGGCGTATAACCTCCCACCTGCCCCTCAAGCCCACCATGCATGGCCGTAGCCAGGGGGACAATGGGAACGTTTCCCCTGTCGTTTTTGAACAAGCACTGGATAGAATGCGTTTTTTCTAAACAAGCACTGGATAAAAGGTATTTTTTGTGAAAAGAAACTAAACCCGAAGGCTATCTAGAAGCGACAAATCTAACAAGCCATGGGTTTTTTGCATAAAATTCGTGAACAAATATTAATTTGAAAAATGAACGTTTTATTTTTTTGCTTTTTCTTACAATAATAAGTCGATATGCAATTTTCTTTTTTGATAATGTTAGTTTTTTTTCATTTGCAATAATTATAATAAAAATGCAATAAACAAGAATAAATTGCGAGTATTTCTTAAAAAATGAACAGGATTAAACATAATTAATATAATGGTAAATAAAAATTAAATAAGCAGCGCTTGATTTTTATTTGTAAGAAGATTTTGTAAATTTCAGTAATGTGTAAGCCATTCCAAATAATTATAAATGGACTGGTTGGCAGTTTTCCAAAATGAGAATTAGCTTACTTGTGCACTGAAATTAAGGTAAATTTGCAGTTTCAAAGTATTATCAAAATTTTAAGGCCATTTGGAACACGCTATAATATTTTAAAATAAAGTTTTAATGGGTTTTTGGTAAAACACTTTCGTTTTTTTGATTTGTGGCTACCTCGTGGAATTTCGGTTTAAACAAAAGGCTAAATTAGTTTTCAAAAATTTCAGGCATTCGGTGTGCTTTTTTAATTGTTTATTTCATCCAATAAATTTTTTAATATCCGAAGATTTTTTAATCATAATTTCACACAAGTTGTCGTAGCTAAGTAATTATGTTCCACAAAGATTTCTAAGATAATTCAATCCTTTTATACTAGTGTTAAAAAGTTATTGTTAATCAATCAGGCTATTTAATTTTGCTTGTGTTTAACTGAGAGATTGACATTCCCATTGATAAGATTGTGAGAGCATTTGCCGGCTCTCAAAACAGAAGAAGTCATTTTGGTTTCTAAGTTAAAAAAAAGTTTTAATATTATTTTGATAACGTTTCTTTAAGAGAAAATAAAATAAAAAGTACAAAAATTTTCCGGGGACTTTGCCCCTTTGGACACCCACCAGGGCGCTGCTCGCTCCCTGGACCCCTCACTGGGGGAAGAACCCCCAGACCAGACAACTGTTAAACTGTTATTCGCCGAAACCAGGCAGTTCCCCCCTGTCGTAAAATCCTGGGCCAGGTCAGGAAACCCCCCCCCCCTCCGCCATGTTTTAAAGATTGATCCATACATGATTACAGGGGGTTGGAGGGTTACGGTTACCCCCCCCACAAATTTTGAGATGGGGGTTTAATTTCCCCTCAGAAGTGGGAGGGAGAAAAGGTTAACCCTCCCCCCTAATTTTGAAAAAAATAAAAAAAAATTCTTTAAAATGACTTCTAATTGCCTCCAAACTTAAGGTTTAAGGTCAAAATGAATGTTTTAAGCAATAAAAAGCTCAAAAATGCAATAAAAAGGGCTTTTTGACCTGAAATTAGCGTGTTTTTAAAAATGTTTCAAAATCGAAAACGATCTGGGTAAAATGCTCTCCAAAGAACGATATGGGTAAAATGCGTTTCTCGGATTTTAACCCCCCCCCCCCAATTCTGGTTTAAACCTCTCCCACTCCGGACCAACTTGCCCATGTATCGATGTATGGTTTGATTTATATTATTTTTTTAAAAAGCTACAAAGTATGGACCCCATTTTTAGCGTTTTTTGTACTAAGTCAATAAGTTGGTATCCCCAGATTTAAAAAGAAAAGGTAAGGGAGAGTTTGTCGGGTTTTTAGGGAGTTTTTTGAAGATATAACGCCATCCCACTCACTTTACGGTTAAAAGTCACTTGTGTGGCTTATTTTGCCGTAGTAACGACGATATAGTTTGTAACGAATCTCGGTCACACAAAAATGCTACCGTGTGGCGAGTGTTACACCGGAGAAACTTGGGGAAATGGATTACGGAACCACAATAAATTTGTACTAAAGGCAAATAAAATCTAGCTGACCTCAATAATTGCTCTATTAAATCGACTATTTAACAATAAAACCGTAAAAATTTTTTAACGAAAGCGGTTTAATAATAAAGATCAAAACTCCTATTTTAATAATTATTTATCAAATTACTCAATTTGAAACCCAAATGCAAATTTTTAAAATGCTAAAGTTGATTAATTTTTCTATATTTTGTAAAAAGGTTGAATTAAAAAAAACTTTCTGCGTTCTTATTGTTTTTTTTAAATGTCATAACTGCACAATTTTAATTGGTCCCCTTATGTCTGCCTACTAATTTTAAGCGTCAACCAGATATAATTCAATCATAATTATTTAAAACTGTAAAATTACTCTTTTGAAAACTTAAAAAGAGCGTTATTTATTTAATATTGTATTAATTATTTCTAATTTAGCAAATAATGATATAAAATATTGCGAATAAGCAATAATGATACACTTCTGACCTGCGTGTAACACGAGTTTTTTTTTGACATACATTAAGCGTTTGTACAAACTATTGTAAAGTAACGGTTCATAACGGAGTTTTTGGTGGAATTACATCAGGCTGACGTTGAAAATTCGAATGCAGACATAAGGGGACCAATTAAAATTGTGCGGTAATGACGTTTTTTTTTAAACAAATAACAACGCAGAATTTTTTTTTAATTTTTTTTTTTTTTCTTTTTTTTTTTTTTTTTAATTCCACCTTTTCACAAAATATACAAAATTAACCAACTTAAGCCCTTAAAAACATTGCATTTAGGTTCTAAATAAAATAATTTGATAATTACTAAAATACAGTTTTTAATCTTTGTTATTAGTCCTGTTTAGTGAAAAATTATGAACGTCTTTGTTGTTAAATAGTCGATTGAATACTGCAAATATCGCGGTCAGCTAGATTTTATTTGCCTTTAGTTAGGCAAAAAAACCTTTGATTTGTTTTTTATATGTCGCTTATTAACGGTTTTTTCATCTTTGAACAAAAAGATTTAAATTAAACAGAAATCAAATTTCAAGGTAGCTATAGTCGGTGTGTTTTTATAAAAAAATAACTGTATTAAAAATAAAAACTAAATTTTCTAAGCAGGTGCAATTGAAACATACATTAGTTTTGACCGCTTGTTTCGATTTCGCCACACACACTAAGCCCGCCATCAGAATAATTTGAAGCAATAGCAGTAGTCCGCAGGAGCACACGTGTAACATAAAAGTAAACCCAGAAGTCCATTTTGGTTTCCAAATATCTGAAAAGTCCAGTGAAATTGGATGATGCTCGAAGTAAACCAACCAGGATGTCATTGGAAGGGCCTATAGATTTAAAGTAAAAATGAAATTAAATAAATTAGAAAATTTTATGGGCCATTCAAACTAACCAGGTAGCCTAGGTAACTAGATGTACTAGGGGGTATTACTTTTGTTAATCACAATTCATTTAGGTTTTGCTAAAAAGAAAACGTTTGCCACCCTTGTGCAGCTGCAACTTTGAATACTAACTTTTTTTAAATCAAAAAATGCTCACAAAACAAACACATATGCACACACACACGCAAACAGGCACGCACGCACACACGCACGCGCGCATATATTACGTCTATTTATATGTGAATTATATGACATATACATATGACCTGATTTCCCATAGACAAATTCTCACTTTACTAATTCTCCATAAAGTAGTGTCAATTTCGTTTAAAGAAAAGCGTTTCTATAATATTTCCTTTAAATTTAACGTTCAGAGCATACAAATAAAATTTTTAAAGATTTAAGATTTTTTAAGATTTTATTTTTCTAGCAAGATAATTTACAAGCAAAATAAAACATTATTATCTGAAATTGCAACCCAGTTGGATTACAAATTACATAAACACCAAAAACAAAAAAATCAGCAGTAGAAATAAAGTGTATCACAACAGAAGCCCAGACTTACTAGGAAAAATGACTAAAGGCTTTAGATACTTAAAGCTCTTCATTTAGTCATTGTATTCAGGTTTATTTTAATAGAGATTTCTTAAAAGAGTACAACGAAGGTGCGCTCACTTGACTTTCATTTAGACAATTCCATTTATTTGAAAATCTGTTAAAAAAACTATATTTTCTGCAATTAATCCTAAAGTGTTCAACTTTAATTTTTTTGAGTGACCTCTAGTATGATTTGTGTTAAACACAAAGTATTTGTTGCTTTTTAAACTTAAAAGATCATTTATAATTTTATATGTCCCTATCATGTCATTTCTTTCTTGGTGTTTTTCTAAAGACTCAAGATTTAATATATTTAATCTGTTTTCATAACCGGGATCTTTTAATTTACAAACTCTAAAGACTCGTTTGGTAAGTGTGCGTTGAACTTTTTCCAAAATATATTTATCTTTCATCATATAAGGGTTCCAGATCACGCTTGCATATTCAACAGTAGGCCGTATGAAACTTTTGTATGCAGTTAAATAATTTTTTATAGAATTGGGTTATAAACATCTAAAAATTAAATTGACTGTTTTTATAGCCTTGGAAGCTATTTTTCTCAATGAATTGAAAACTTTAAGTCAGTAGAAAAATAAACACCAAGGTCTTTAAATAGATCAGTTGTTGGCAGTTTCTCATTATTTAAGTAATAATCCATCTTAATTATATTTTTCTGGCGATTTATATTTAACACTTCACACTTATGTTCAGACAGACTAAGCTGCCAGTCAGTTGCCCATAAAGCAATTCTATTCAGATCATCTTGTAATTTTATTCTGTTGTTATTGTTTTCTTTTCATCATAGCTTATATAGACTTTTGCACCATCAGCGAACAGTCTAATTTCAGAATTTTTAACACAGTCTACAATATCATTGATATAAACTAAAAACAAGAAAGGTCCTAGAACTGAACCCTGTGGCACTGAACTGTTAACTGGGTAAGATAGAGAAAGGGTATCATTTATTAGAATTTTCATTTCTCGGTTAGTTAAAAAAGCTTAATCCATTTTAACAATCGATCTGAGATTCCATATTTATTAAGTTTATACAATAATTTTTGATGTGATACGGTATCAAAAGCTTTTGCAAAATCCAAGTGTACTACATCCACTGATTTTTTGTCATTGACAGCTAAAGTCCAATCATTATAGGAGTCTAAAAGTTGTGTAACTTTTGTGCTTTTATCTTTAAAACCATGCTGAAAGTTAGACAATATGTTAACAAAAAAGATAGAAAGCTCAAACTTTACAATTTGCTCCATAATTTTACAACAAAAACATGTAAGTGAGATTGGACGATAGTTTTTTTTTGTTGACATTTTGAACATTTTTTGTGTACTGGTGTGGTAAAGGCGATTTTCCATTCATGAGGTAGTTAACTAGTGCTAAATGATTTTTAAAATATTTTTGAAAGAGGCTCAGCTATAACTTTTGCTAGACGTTTCAGACATAAAGCTGGTATGCCATCAGGGGAGCGTGATAGTTTGTTGGGTAATTTTTTTAAAAATTTTAAGACATCTTTTACACTAAAATTTATATTTTCAAGTTTTTGGTTTTGTTGTGGCTCAAAAATTGGCAGTTTATGATTGTCTTTAACAATAACGGTGCTAAAGTATTTACCAAAAATTTTTGCTTTTTCAAAATCTTCAGTTGCAAAACTACCATCTTCACATTTTATTGGGGGAATAGTTTCCTTGGATTTAAGTTTTTTGTTTATATATTTAAAGAAATATCCAATAATATGTGATTTAAGCACATTTTCCTCTAAGTTTGAATTAAACTTTTTTACAGTTTTCGCATATTCATTTGAGGCTTTTTTGAATTCATTTTTAAAATTTTTATTTACGTTACTAAATTTCCATAATCTTTTCTTTTTATTTAGGAGTTTTATGATATGTTTAGGATAATGACATTTCTTTTTATTATGTGATTTATACTTTTTTACTAATGGTACATGAAGGATTATACAGTCAGTAATAACTTTTACAAAACAATCCCAGTATTCTTGGACTGAATTCAAATATTTAAAATTTAAATCCCAGTTTTGAGCAGCAAGAAATAATGCAATGCTGTTATAATCAGCATTTTTAAAGTCCGGTACCAAAAGGTAATTTTTATGATAATTGCTTTCATGATATAAATTTAGGTTGATTTCACTGCATATTACAGCATAATCTGAATTACCAAAATTTACTGCCAGCTTAACTTCATTAAAAATTTCTGAATCATTACACAGAATTATATCTAAAAAAATTATCTTGTGATGGTTCTAACACAACTTGGGAAAGTCCTAATGTTATAAATGTTGTTTAATATTTAGTTTCATTTTGTGAATTGCTAAGTATAGAGTTGGTAATCCCACTTAATTCCTGGTAAGTTTAGATCACCAACTAAGACAGTTGTATGTGTATGATTACTTATATAGGTTTTTATAAACTCTAACAACAAAGAATCTTCTTCAGCTTTTATGTTTGGGGGTCCATATATGTTAATGAGACGGATTTTACTACTTGAAATAATAAGATCAATTGCCAGTACTTCAAGATTTTCATATTTTTCACAGACTAACACATGGTTATATTTAAGTTGTTTATTAATCAGAATAAAAATGTCTCCCCCTTTTGTATGAATTCTATCTTTCTTAACTATATTAAAATCATAGTTTTTAACTAAAAGTTGATTGGAAATATCTTCATTAAGCCAGGACTCCTGAATCATCAAAATATCAGGTATTCCATAATTAATGTCAGCTACTGAAATTAGGAGCTCAAACTCATCCAGATGACTTAATATAGATCTTACATTCATTGATGTTAGTTTTAAAGAACTTTTTTAACACAATTTAATATATATTTTGACTGTTTTTTGACAACTTTGCAGCTGTGTTGCGCTGATTCCTATTCTAGATTTTTGTCTGAACCCATAATTTCAAGCATGCACTGTTTATCCTGGTCAAATAAGTAAGGATAACCAGAGTCAGTGTAACGCACAAAAATCTTTCTCTCTTCAGATATGCGTAGTTGCTTGGCATTAGCAAAAAGATGGATTTGTTCTCTTCGCTGCTCACTGCTCAAAGAAGGTCGCACATAGATGTTTTTTTATTGTTTTTATTGTTTTTAATGTTTTGCATGTTGTTTGTATATATATATTGTGCTGTTAGGCTTGGTGGTCTTACTGACGAGTGCAACACCAAGGGCGTTTAAGACTAATGCACGAAACGCCAACTGGAACCTGCTGGGGACAAGGAGCTTCATGTTGATTCATTTTAATCCGTAATGCATCCTTGACTTTTAGTGGATTCCAATGTGCATCAGTGTGGACTTTTTTGTTTGCTTAAGTGTTGTTTTGAAATCACTGGCGCAAGCAATGAGTTCACATTTGTTTGTACTGTTTGAGATAGTGGTTATGTATAAGTTAATATTATTTTATTTTTAGCTTCGGCTTTTAGCTTCAACTTATTCAGCTTAAAATCACAGGCTGCTTATAAAAGCTGTTATAGCGCGTTTCATAGTCGCCTTATAAAACTTATGTGACAGTTCTGGTGATTACTTCGTCGTGGGATCTTTAATAACTTGCTGATGTGGATATAAAAAGACAGAGCATAGTATATAAATTAGTGCCTGCTTTTTATGTTCCGTCTAGAAAGTTTTCTATCAAAAAAATGGAACAACATGTGGCTGTATAATTTCAAAAAATTTCTTTATAGATATTCTTGAAATGTTCAGTCTTGCGCAGCTTACCATTGGACCGAACAAATCTGTTGCGAATGTTATTATTGTTGAAGCGGATTTTGAGCAATCTTGGCTTTTCTGAATCCATTTTTCCTATTCGGAAGCAATCCACAACACTATGGTTTTGAGCATCTTCAGTGCTGTTGATTGCTTCCCTGAAGAGATTCTTGGCTTTTTCAAAATCTTCCTCTTTTGTGTTGGATTCTTGCAAACCAGCCACAACTGCTAGAGTAGCGTCTTCTCGTAGCACTTCAGATCTTTTGATGCGATCTTCCATCCAAGGCAGGAGTTCCTGTATTACATGGGAACAAATTTTGGCAATGGACTCCTCGTTGATTTCGCCAGACGTTTTTGAGACAGCCTCCAACTTTTCAATACGAACCAGCAGCTGATCTCGTTCTAATTCCAGTTTGGACACTCGAGCACGGAGCTGTTCATTTTCAGCGTTGACTGAGAACTTCCTTGTATTGTGGGCCGCCATTTTCAAAGTTGTTTCAAAGGTCTTTGTATTTTTAACATAAGTGGGTAAAATTTTTTATTATAAAATGCAGCTAGATTTCAAGGTTTTGTTTAGGTAAGAAATAAAATGTGTTTTCATATTTTTATGAAAAAAAAAACCAATTTACAAACGCATTTCTCAAAGTCATGGAAAATTAACATTCTTTCGTGGTTATTTTGTTCATGAAGATGTAACACAACTTTTATGGGGATTTTGCGCGTCACCATATGCATGTATGTGTTTGAGTGCGTGTAAGCTGTCTGCTGAAACGGGCTAATTAGTTTTAAACTATACATAAATATGCATATATAAATTCAAAAATATACACACGCATGCATAATTTTAAAATTATATACATGTAGTTATATGCATCTAGTTTAACATGCATATGCATTGGGACACAATTTGTATAGTTTTTGAAATTTAACCCATCAAATAGTTACATACAAAACTAAACTATTTTTGCAGTTTACCCTTAAATCTTGGTATTACCAAAAATATATAATGCTATATATTACACTAAGGAAAAATATGCCCTTCTTCACCAGAAGTGAAACGATTTGGTACCATTTTTTGAGCACTGCCATTAATAGTAATGCACAAAAAATGGCAAAACAACTGCCATTAATTGGGCAAGTGCCCTGTAAATGGGCACTGCCTAAAAAGTAGCAGTGTTCTTGCGAAACCAGACACAATCAGCCCAGCCCATAAAAGCAAACCGGTTTGCTTTGATGTAGGAAGTAGGAATTTGAATTTGAGTAGGAATATGAATTCCCACCAAGGTAATGTTCCAAAATATCTTAATATATTTTTAAAAGCCGATTTACCTGTCGTCAGGACTGTTTTTACCCAAAACTGTTCAGACGACTAATACGAGCTCTCTTCTTTATGGGAAAGAGTGGCTTTTTTGGGGGTGCATAGTTCATAACCGGGTTTTGATGAAAAACCGCAGCTACCCCGATTTTTTGATTTATGTTATTAACTTTACAAGTTCAATTTTAAGCGTTTTTTTTGTGGCAAGTGTTTTAATTCAAAGTTTAGCAGCGGTCACCAAAAAAGCTTGAAACGGGGCCTAATTTTAAGTACTGAATTTTTAAGGGCTTGCTATGAATTTAAAAAGACGTGTTGGATGTGCGCCGCCAAATCTGCCGTTAAACTGTCGCCAAACCGCCGCCAAACTGCCGCCATTTAGGAACTAAGGCGTTGAAGTAAAAAATTTTTATAATAATACGGTTTTAACTAATTCATAGTTTATTTTTCTAGTTTTAAAATTTACAAAAAATGTGTTATAAATATAAACTCGGGTTTACCCAACTTTTTTTACTCGACTTTTTTAAAGATTGAGTTTAGGCATTACTAAGCCTAAGCAAAGCCTAAAAAACAACCTAAACTTTCTTCGCGCAGCTATTTGTTAAAGTTTAGGTTGTTTTTAAGGCTTCGCTTAGGCTTAAGAACGCATAGGCTTAACCTTAAAAAAAAGTCGAGTAAAACCGAGTTAGCCTATATTGCGCGCTGAAAAGTTCGCGCGGAGCGCGCTGAAAATTGTAAACTGCTTCTATATTTATAGCTATGTTTGTGGAGCAAAATGTCCCACGGCGCAATAGGCTATAGTCTGCTCAGCTACTTTCTAAAAAGGAGATCTCCGCGAAAAAAAGAACTAGGTTTTGTTTTCTATTTTTTTGTAAAAAAAATTAACAGTATTTTGTACTATAAAAATTTGTTTAAAGATGTAAATATGAGATTAACATTATTTAATTACACATAACTGAGTTAAAACCTTAGTTTTTAAATGGCGGGGCGGTTTGGCGGCTATTTGGCGCCAGTTTGGCGGCAGATTTGGCAACGCACATCCAACACGTATTTAAAAGTGTGTTTTTTTTAGGAAACACTATGTATGAAAAGACGGATTATAGTGTCTTGTATTTCTTTTTGCTGTTTTAAAAAATAAACTTTATTAAAATTCAACTTAATCGAAGGTAAAAAGTTTACAACAACTACAACTGTACTTTTGTGAATTTTTAACGGCTTAACCTCACAATAACTACGGTTTTCCATCAAATAACCATTTTATGCATTCAAAAATTAAGCCAAACTCTTTTTATTAAAAAAAAGGACTCGGATTCTTTAGTCGTCTTCGTCTAAACGGTTTTGGGTAAGAACCATCTTAAGTAGGTAACTCGGCTTCTAAAAATATATTAATATAGTTAAAAAATATATTAATATAGTTAAAACACTAACTCGGTGGATATTCAAATTTGTACTCGTGAGTTTGCTAACGCAAACTTGTCTGGCTGGCTATTAACTGGCTGTGTCTGGTTTGCGAAAATACGCTACTTTTTAGGCAGCGAACATTTACACGACACTTGCCCACATAATAGCAGTTGTTTTGCGCAGTAAATGGCAGTGCTCAAAGAATGGCACCAAATCGTTTCACTTCTGGTGAAGAGTGGCATATTTTTCCTTAATACAATATATAGTATTATATACTTTTGGTAATTTTTGGTATTTGGCCATTCCCCCAGTTTTTTTAAGTATTTATAGCAAGTCACTGAGGTGACAACCACTTTGTATATAGTAATTTTTGTGTAAATATCTATCTAAAAATAAAGGTGTTAACCAATAAGATAAGCACAACAACTTACCCACCGAATAAACTTTTTTTTAAATTACAAAAAAAAAACAAAAAAAACTAACCTTTTACTGTATATGCTACTATGTAGTATCAAAAATATATAATACTATATAATATATTAACGAAAAATATGTCACTCAGTCTCAGAAGCGAAACAATTTGGTGCCATTTTTTGAGCACTGCCATTAATTGTTGTGCGCATAAAATGGCAAAACAACTGCTCTTATTGAGGAATGTGTCGTGTAAATGGGCACTGCTCAAAATGTAGCAGTGTTTTTGCGCATATACTTGCATGCTAACTCGAACGAACTGCATTTTGAAGCACACTGCACTTTTTTAACAATTTTATGCGCATATACTGCACATAAAATGGCACAACCGCTGGAAACAAAAAAAAATAAACCCACTAAAAAACCAGTACTTAGTTTGCACACTGCACACACAATACAAACTTTTAGTATAGACATACAAAAATAAAATCCAATGCAATACATAAATGGATTTTTCGTGTATTGTATTGGATTTTATTTTCGTATATCTATACTAAAAGTTTGTATATTGTGTATTTATGTAAAAACTAAGTAGTGGTTTTTAAGTAGGTTTTTTTTTGTTTCCCGCGGTTGTGCCATTTTATGTGCATTATATGCACATAAGATTGCTAAAAAAGTGCATTGTGTTTCAAAAGGCATAGTGCGTTTAAGTTAGCATGCTATGATATAAGCAAAAAAACTGGTACATTTTGAGTAGTGCCCATTTACACGACACATGCCTCAATAAGAGCAGTTGTTTTGCCATTTTATGCGCACAACAATTAATGGCAGTGCTCAAAAAATGGCACCAAATTGTTTCGCTTCTGAAACTAAGTGACATATTTTTCCTTAATATAATATATTGTATTATATATTTTTGGTAGTATTATTATACATATTTTGTGTGTGTTATGTTACCATGTATGCATTATTTATGGTTGTCACATCTTCTATGCTGGTACACAGAAAGGGAAGACAGATCACAGTAAACTGTGTTATATAATTGGCGTTGTAGAGCGATCTGCCGCTAACATTGTTACTATCCGTGTTTTGTAGAGCAAAACGTGTTACCGCTTTATTCTACAAATTTCATGACAAAAGCTAGTAAAAGGAAAAAAGTCATAATTATACTATATTTGTTTTAAAAATTACATTATTTATAAACTTACGTTATTAACTTACGTTATAAACTTACGTTAAAACTTACGTTATTTATAAATTTTGTAGCGCCTATGATCTCCCAACAAGTCCGTTCAGAAGTGCCGTTGGTGATTGTAGTTTCACACTTTCCTGGTCCCAACGTGCTCAGTTCAAAAATGATAAATGACACAACCTTTAAAACATAAAGTACATACATGGATACTATTAAAAGTAGATATGCCGAATTCATTAGACACAACAACTGTGTAATTTATGATTTTAGTGATATTAGAATTGATAAAATGCTCGAAGAATAGAGCAGCAAAAATGTTGGCAATTCTACCTTGGCCTATATGTTTAGACAGAAAAGAGGAGTAGTACTCAGGTGCAATTTTCTATAGTTCGCTTGTGTTCACTTTTTCAGTTTAAACATATGCTTGGGGTGAAATCGTCCCTTTTTTTGCTCTATTTTTAAAAAAATTAATATTTCCAATCTAATCTTAAATTTTTTAAAACTATGTTGAAATATGAAATATGAATTTAAAGTTTAAAAAAATTATTGCGGATTGAAAACGGTGGCGGCATGCAAGTTAAGATTAACCAAAAGCAAGTATATTTTTAAATTTTGAAACTTATAAAAAGTTTTTCCCAAGTCCCATGAAGGATTTTTAGAGAAAAAAGCTGTGTGTTGAACACTGTACGTTTGAAATATGATTTATGAATTTAAAATTTAAAAAAAATTATTATTGCGGATTGAAAAAAAAAAAACGTGACGGAATGTAAGTTAAAATTAACCAAAAACAAGTATATTTTTTAATTTTAAATTTTGAAACTTAGAAAAAGTTTTTCCCAAGTCCCATGAAGGATTTTTAGAGAAAAAAGGTGTGTGTTTAACATACGTTTGAAATATGATTTATGAATTTAAAATTTAAAAAAAATTATTATTGCGGATTGAAAAAAAAAACGTGACGGAATGTAAGTTAAAATTAACCAAAAACAAGTATATTTTTTAATTTTAAATTTTGAAACTTAGAAAAAGTTTTTCCCAAGTCCCATGAAGGATTTTTAGAGAAAAAAGGTGTGTGTTTAACACTGTACGTTTGAAATATGATTTATGAATTTAAAATTAAAAAAAAATTATTATTGCGGATTGAAAAAAAAAACGTGACGGAATGTAAGATAAAATTAACCAAAAACAAGTATATTTTTTAATTTTAAATTTTGAAACTTAGAAAAAGTTTTTCCCAAGTCCCATGAAGGATTTTTAGAGAAAAAAGCTGTGTGTTTAACACTGTACGTTTGAAATATGATTTATGAATTTAAAATTTAAAAAAAATTATTATTGCGGATTGAAAAAAAAAACGTGACGGAATGTAAGTTAAAATTAACCAAAAACAAGTATATTTTTTAATTTTAAATTTTGAAACTTAGAAAAAGTTTTTCCCAAGTCCCATGAAGGATTTTTAGAGAAAAAAGCTGTGTGTTTAACACTGTACGTTTGAAATATGATTTATGAATTTAAAATTTAAAAAAAATTATTATTGCGGATTGAAAAAAAAAACGTGACGGAATGTAAGTTAAAATTAACCAAAAACAAGTATATTTTTTAATTTTAAATTTTGAAACTTAGAAAAAGTTTTTCCCAAGTTCCATGAAGGATTTTTAGAGAAAAAAGGTGTGTGTTTAACACTGTACGTTTGAAATATGATTTATGAATTTAAAATTTAAAAAAAAAATTATTATTGCGGATTGAAAAAAAAACGTGACGGAATGTAAGTTAAAATTAACCAAAAACAAGTATATTTTTTAATTTTAAATTTTGAAACTTAGAAAAAGTTTTTCCCAAGTCCCATGAAGGATTCTTAGAGAAAAAAACTGTGTGTTTAACAATGTACGTTTGAAATATATTTTTGTGAATTTAAAATTAAAAAAAAAATTATTATTTCGGATTGAAAAAAAGGAACGTGACGGAATGTAAGTTAAAATTCTAGCAAAAGACGAAACAAAGTTTCAAAAAAAAAGCCTTATATTAAATGGAATAGTATAAAGCTACATAAATCTAAAAATTAAATGCCAGAAAAGACTGAAACAAGTCTCTTTAAAACCTGTCAATTAATAACAGATTTTGTGAAATTTTCAGAAAAACAAAACCGAATAAAAACAATACGTGTAAAAGCTTTAGTTTGCGTTTTTTAACCATTAATAAAACTTAATTCACATAAATTTCTCTCGAAATGGATTAACTTTTACATGAGTTAACCAGCTGTAAATACCACAGTTTTAGTTAAGTCACACGTCGTCAAAACGATACAAAAAAGTATAACGCAAGCGTCACAGTAACCCTGAAAAATTTCTGTCAAAATAAGTTATCGCATTGCGCATTAAATTTTGTAATTTATCATTATTTTCGTATAAAGCAAAACGTACCGCCATATTAACGGCTTTTTAAAATCAAATATCAAGTTTTAAGTCCGAAAAACATTGAAAAATTCAGATTTAATATAAGGCGACTTTTAATTTAACAAATACATTGACAGCTAATTTGTTTTATGTAATAAATAGAAACATTAAAGAAAAAGTCGCCTTATAGTAATAATGAATTTTTCAATGTTTTTCGGACTTAAAACTTGATATTTGATTTTAAAAAGCCGTTAATATGCGGTAGTTTTGCTTTATACGAAAATAATGATAAATTACAAAATTTAATGCGCAATGCGATAACTTATTTTGACAGAAATTTTTCATGGTTACTGTGACCTTCGTTATACTTTTTTGTATCGTTTTGCCATGTGACTTAACTCTGTGGTATTTACAGCTGGTTAACTCATGTAAAAGTTAATCCATTTCGAGAGAAATTTATGTGAATTAAGTTTTATTAATGGTTAAAAAACGCAAACTAAAGCTTTTACACGTATTGTTTTTATTCGGTTTTGTTTTTCTGAAAATTTCACAAAATCTGTTATTAATTGACAGGTTTTAAAGAGACTTGTTTCAGTCTTTTCTGGCATTTAATTTTTAGACTTATGTAGCTTTATACTATTCCATTTAATATAAGGCTTTTTTTCGAAACTTTGTTTCGTCTTTTGCTAGAATTTCCGCCTTTTAATGCATTGAATTCAATGTCATTTATTAAAGATATAAAACATTAAAGAATTTACTCATTTTAAAAGAAACGTCATGGTCTCCTCATGATATGAATACAATTATTTTCATATCCAAAACTTCAATGTAATTTTAAGCAGTATACTATACAAAAATTAAGTCTGGGTAACTCCGTAAAATTGTATGGAACCTGAAAGAACCATATAATATAATGTGTTTTTCTTTTGTTTAAATTTTTTTAGTTAGACCTGATTTAACCACTTTTTTGGAAATTAGCTTTATTTTGACTTTTGATTTGTGCTTGATTTTTCTAGATTTATGGTTTATTTTAAAACAACAAAACCACACCATTGTAAATGGTTTTTCCAGGTTCCATACAAGTTTACGAGGTTACCCAGACTAAAGCTAAAGTCTTCCAGGCTGAAATTAAGGGCGTAACCGATCTCCGCCAGGAAGAAATAAACAATAAGCCCGCGAGCGAGAAAATTAAAACAAAATTTTCAGCGGTTATATAACCAATTATTATTTAGTTGCGTCATGTGTTTCTCTGCACGTGATATTTTCTCAAAAAACGAGTGGTTACTTTACCACTCATCTATTTTCACCCTGATAGAATTTATCTTTAGTCTTTTCTCGCATTAAATTTTTGAAGTGATTGTAGCTTCATAGTATTCCATATAAAAAAGAGTTTTTTCTGTTTCGATTTTGATAAATTTCCGTCTATTGAAACATTGTACCCCGCAGCGCTCACACGTCACCCAAGATTTATTTCATTTTATTTTTTTAAATATTTTTATTGTTGCCATATGGCTGCTAATTAGTGGTAAGGATATTTTTTCGCTCTTTCCGTTGAAAATTAGTAATTTTTATAAAAAGGTAAGGAATCATAATTTAAACCAAAAAAATAACCACATGAGAATGTGTATTACTTAATGAAGTTACTTAATATGGAATTCAGTAGGGAAAAAAAGTGTCACACAAGTACCCCAGTACCTAATGCGTAACTTAGAAAAAAACTGGTCGTTTTTCACATGAACAGAGGTTTAACTACGGGCAATAGAGCATATTCGAGAATGAAATTCAGGTGAGGGGGCAATTTAGCATCTACGTGCAAAAAATCAGCTCCAAATATTTACCACAGGAAAAAATTTTTGGGGGACCCCAAAAAAAAAAAACAAAAAACAAAAAAAAGTTAAGCAAATTAAGCTTATTAGTATGAAATTCAGGTATGTTTAGCAAAAGTTTTTAGGTTTTTAATATCAGAAAAATATGGGTAATATTTTAGTTATGTAAAATGTTTAGATTTTTAATTGGCTAAAAAACTATTAAAGGTTTTGTTGATTTGGATGACGCCATCAACAACGGTTAACCGCGCAGTGACTTAACCCATTTAATATAAGGGAAAGAGCGCTCCGCGCTCTTCCCTGATTAACCAAAAACAAGTATATTTTTTAATTTTAAATTTTGAAACTTAGAAAAAGTTTTTCCCAAGTCCCATGAAGGATTTTTAGAGAAAAAAGGTGTGTGTTTAACACTGTACGTTTGAAATATGATTTATGAATTTAAAATTTAAAAAAAATTATTATTGCGGATTGAAAAAAAAGCGTGACGGAATGTAAGTTAAAATTAACCAAAAACAAGTATATTTTTTAATTTTAAATTTTGAAACTTAGAAAAAGTTTTTCCCAAGTCCCATGAAAGATTCTTAGAGAAAAAACTGTGTGTTTAACAATGTACGTTTGAAATATATTTATGAATTTAAAATTAAAAAAAAAAAATTATTATTTCGGATTGAAAAAAAGGAACGTGACGGAATGTAAGTTAAAATTAACGAAAAACAAGTATATTTTTTAATTTTAAATTTTAAAACTTAGAAAAAGTTTTTCCCAAGTCCCATGAAGGATTTTTAGAGAAAAAAGCTGTGTGTTTAACACTGTACGTTTGAAATATGATTTATGAATTTAAAATTTAAAAAAAATTATTATTGCGGATTGAAAAAAAAACGTGACGGAATGTAAGTTAAAATTAACCAAAAACAAGTATATTTTTTAATTTTAAATTTTGAAACTTAGAAAAAGTTTTTCCCAAGTCCCATGAAGGATTTTTAGAGAAAAAAGGTGTGTGTTTAACACTGTACGTTTGAAATATGATTTATGAATTTAAAATTTAAAAAAAAATTATTATTGCGGATTGAAAAAAAAACGTGACGGAATGTAAGTTAAAATTAACCAAAAACAAGTATATTTTTTAATTTTAAATTTTGAAACTTAGAAAAAGTTTTTCCCAAGTCCCATGAAGGATTCTTAGAGAAAAAAACTGTGTGTTTAACAATGTACGTTTGAAATATATTTATGAATTTAAAATTAAAAAAAATTTATTATTTCGGATTGAAAAAAAAGAACGTGACGGAATGTAAGTTAAAATTAACCAAAAACAAGTATATTTTTTAATTTCAAATTTTGAAACTTAGAAAAAGTTTTTCCCAAGTCCCATGAAGGATTTTTAGAAAAAAAAGCTGTGTGTTTAACACTGTACGTTTGAAATATATTTATGAATTTAAAATTAAAAAAAAACTATTATTGCGGATTGAAAAAAAAACGTGACGGAATGTAAGTTAAAATTAACCAAAAAGAAGTATATTTTTTAATTTTAAATTTTGAAACTTAGAAAAAGTTTTTCCCAAGTCCCATGAAGGATTTTTAGAGAAAAAAGGTGTGTGTTTAACACTGTACGTTTGAAATATATTTATGAATTTAAAATTAAAAAAAAAACTATTATTGCGGATTGAAAAAAAAGGAACGTGACGGAATGTAAGTTAAAATTAACCAAAAACAAGTATATTTTAAAATTTTAAATTTTGAAACTTAGAAAAAGTTTTTCCCAAGTCCCATGAAGGATTTTTAGAAAAAAAAGCTGTGTGTTTAACACTGTACGTTTGAAATATATTTATGAATTTAAAATTAAAAAAAAATTTATTATTTCGGATTGAAAAAAAAGAACGTGACGGAATGTAAGTTAAAATTAACCAAAAACAAGTATATTTTTTAATTTCAAATTTTGAAACTTAGAAAAAGTTTTTCCCAAGTCCCATGAAGGATTTTTAGAAAAAAAAGCTGTGTGTTTAACACTGTACGTTTGAAATATATTTATGAATTTAAAATTAAAAAAAAAAACTATTATTGCGGATTGAAAAAAAAAACGTGACGGAATGTAAGTTAAAATTAACCAAAAACAAGTATATTTTTTAATTTTAAATTTTGAAACTTAGAAAAAGTTTTTCCCAAGTCCCATGAAGGATTTTTAGAGAAAAAAACTGTGTGTTTAACAATGTACGTTTGAAATATATTTATGAATTTAAAATTAAAAAAAAATTTATTATTTCGGATTGAAAAAAAAGAACGTGACGGAATGTAAGTTAAAATTAACCAAAAACAAGTATATTTTTTAATTTCAAATTTTGAAACTTAGAAAAAGTTTTTCACAAGTCCCATGAAGGATTTTTAGAAAAAAAAGCTGTGTGTTTAACACTGTACGTTTGAAATATATTTATGAATTTAAAATTAAAAAAAAACTATTATTGCGGATTGAAAAAAAAGGAACGTGACGGAATGTAAGTTAAAATTAACCAAAAACAAGTATATTTTAAAATTTTAAATTTTGAAACTTAGAAAAAGTTTTCCCCAAGTCCCATGAAGGATTTTTAGAGAAAAAAGGTGTGTGTTTAACACTGTACGTTTGAAATATGATTTATGAATTTAAAATTTAAAAAAATTATTATTGCGGATTGAATAAAAAAAGACGTGACAGAATGTACGTTAAAATTAACCGAAAGCAAGTATATTTGATAGTTTGAGATCCAGTGAGACGTTTGATTATTGGCCACCAATCCTTGTCGATGCGTTTTATTTTTCGATGAGTTTTGTTATAGGCGTACTGTACCTTTTTATTTGTGTTTGTGTAGGTACCCCAGTTTGACTGTGATAATTCGACGTTGGGATTAAAGTGTTTTTTTTTATAATAAAACTTCTTTTATTTTACTCGTCTTTATTTGCATTTTACCATGAAACGGTGTCAGATCGTAAGATGCTTTTATTCGTTTAAAAACCACTACTAATCCGAAACCGAACAAAAATTAAAAATACAGTCCGCTTGGAACGAAGTTAAAGATGGCGTCACAAATATGAAAATTTTTGCAGTTTGGATAACGACCAGATGATGATTGTGTGATGCAATATGATATCAATAAATGTTTTATCGACGATTTTCTTGTTAATTAGTATATAATGATATGTAAAAAAACCCCGCAATCAACGATTTTCAATCAAACGGTCAAAAACACAGTGGTGATTTAAGGGCCGGTTCACACCGGAGTGGCAGCTGATAAGTGACGCACATCGCACTCCCTCCATACCGCAGCAACAATGACGGTGTAATGATGTAAACGCGCGCGTTCACTATCAGCTATCAGCTGCCACTGTGAACCGGCCTTAAGTGGTTTTCATAAAACACTTTGTATTAATTTGTATTGCAAATGAGTAGTTTTTCTTCAACCGACGAATTTTAAATGTTTCAATCGTAATGGGATATGTAAGGGCAAAACCAAATCTTAGCCCTGTCTGTAAAACAATTTCAAAGCAGTGTTTCAAGTGGCTTAAATTAGTGTTTGTTACTTAAAGGTGCTGTGCGGAGTCAAACTTTTTGTCTTTGATTTTGATAATTTTTTGTGAAAACCTTACCCCTGCCCCCAATAGCCCACAAAATTTTTTTTCAACAAAATGTCTCCAGTGGTTAAGGAGTTATGACCCCCCCCAAATTGGCGTTTTTTGACAATTCTGTGCGTAAAAAATTGCTTCATAAGTATAAGGATTTAAGTTACAAATTATGTACTTAAAGAAAGCGGCACTTTTCTACTTTAATTTAATACTTTGATCGTTAAGATTGGTACAGTCTTTGTAGAGATATTGCGGTTTACGTACAAAAATCGTCAATTTTTTCGCTAAAAACCCAAAGTGAAGGAAAAAAAGGTTATGAAACTTCACAAAATCATTGGTGTTTTTAACAAAAAAAATTGCTGGTTTTTTGTACAAAAACCGCAATATCTCGACAAATACTGTACCAATCTTAACGATCAAGGTATTAAATTAAAGTAGAAAGTTGCCGCTTTCTTCGAGTACATAATTTGTAACTTAAATCGTTATACTTATTAAGCAAGCTTTCACGTACATAATTTTCAAAAACGCCATTTTTTTTGGGGGGGGAGGGGTCATAACTCCTTAACTACTGGAGACATTTTGTTGAAAAAAATTTTGTGGGCTATTGGGGGCAGGAATAAAGTTTTCATTAAAAATTATCAAAATCGAAAACAAAAAGTTTGACTCCGCACCGCACCTTTAAGCCTTAAGTCACATTCTAGAATAAGTCATGTCTTTGGCAAGTTTGGTGACCGTGATCGGTTCGCACCATTATTTTTGATGTTACTTAATTGTTTATTTCTCGAATAAACACATTGATAGTAATTGATAGTAATAGTGCGCTTATTTTTCTCAGTAAAAATTGACTTTTTTTAAAACAATTTACACATTTGAATTTTGTCAATTATTTAATAAAATATTATAAATAATTTATTACCATAATACTCATTATTATAAATAATCTTCGTATTAATCTGCGACGCCCCCGAACCACAACAACAAATTTGTCTTCCTCCATATTTTTAACCCAACCACGAACAATATCACAAAAAAACAACAATAAAAGAATTTTTTTTAATTTTATGCAGAAAATATTAAAAAAAAGGGGAAAATGAATTGAGACTTACTGTGCTATTCATAAAACTTTTGGACCCGGTCCAAAGCGGACTGGGTCCGCTTTTTCGCAGACCGGTATGCGTACAAAGCGGTCCCAGTCCATTATTGCAAATGCAATTCACACGTCCAAATCAGCTGTTTCGTTTGCCAAAGAATTGTTCACATTATTTTTAAATTTTAAAACTTAATAAATTAAAACTTATTAAATCTTGCAACTGATATTCTAATTTCAATGTAGAATTGTTATAATAAAGAAATATTCAGTTTTTTTTTAATAGTTTTATGCAAATTTGATTAAATGTGCATAGTAGAAAAGCGGTGTACTCGTGATGAATAGTACGATGATAAAAATGGACTGGGACTGCTTTTTACGCAGACCGGTCTGCGTAAAAAGTGGACCCAGTCCGTTTTGGACCGGGTCCAAAAGTTTTATGAATAGCACGGTTACACAGTTTGTCCTGTTTTTTTAATTTGCGCAGACGCTTGACCACACCAATGGTGCTCATTCAGTTTATAGGAAGAAAAGGTGGAATTATTTTGAATTATTATTATTATTATTTTTATTATTTCAAAGGGCGTGCCGGACGGACAAGACCAGGGTTGAATGAAACTCTGGCCATTGGCAAACAACGACAATTATTTTGAGCCAAATTAGGATACCTTAGTGATTATACACAATAATGAAAATGATCCTTTGCACGCTAGTCAAAACCCTCCCATATGAACGGAAGTTTTTTAAAATTAAAGATTTTTGCAGATTACGACGCTTTAGAATCCCTTTTAATTAATGAGCGCTTGGAAACAAAAATGATCTCCAATTCACGCGGAGCTTCCTATTTTTAAATGCTTTTTTTGCAATTTTATATACTTTTTTTAACTCACGTTAACGAAGATATTGTCCCCATAGAGTAAACAACAAAGAAACTTTAAGAAAACCTAAATATTTGTTGTTTTTAGTCTTAATTAATTGTAGCGTTTTTAATACCACCACACTATAATAACCACACCATACTTTATTTACTACATGCGTATTTGCACTAGGGCATTTATTTGCTTAAAGTAAATAGATAAAGTTAAGCCACAATTTGTTTCTTTTTTAACTCAACTGCAAGTGTGTCATTGGCCGTTTAATATTTAATATTTTAAAAATTACTAAGAAGTTTATTTTTATATTTAGTTTTGATTATCAGAAACAAATGTAATTATATTTCACAGATAAAATTTACTGATTTTTACGTTTTTTTTTATATAATTTTATGAGGTCAGACAAATTTAATTTAACAACAAGAAAAAAATGTTTTTTTTGGCTTGTTAAAAAATTATAAAGTGAGAATATTATCTAAAATAAGCACTAAAATTTTCATTTATTTTCATTAATAAATATTATTTTTACTTTAATTATTGTGTTTGTTTTTTGGGACATTTTAATATGACCATGCAAAATTTTACGTAAACAAACGCTTGGTGATAAAAAATGTGAAGTATTTTGTTTTTCTTCAATTTTCTAATTGTTTTAATTTGATTTTTAGATAAAATAGCTAAGTTTAGCCTAACTTAAATAATTACCATTTTTTATATTTTGTATTACTTTGTTTACACTATTCAATCTCAAAGACAAGTTTGTACTCGTGATTTAGGGTCGATGGAGTCGACGGAACTTGGAATCGTGGAACTTGGAGCCATAAGTTGGGAGGTTGAAACGAAAAGTAAAAATCGCCAAAATGTTTACCCAATCCTAAGCGAAGCCAAAATCTAACCCCGAACTAATTTTTTTAAAGGTTCCAAGTTCCCATTACTCGTGGCTCCAAGTTTCTAAAAATTGCTCCAAGCTCCCTAACGGCTTTAAAGACCCAGTATCTTATATTATTTTTTAAACGACTTTAAGCTTTTAAAATAAAACAATATTCTGTGAGATCGACTATACATTGATCGATGGATTACGGATAACAGGAAATGTAATGATAACTGAAGGGGCTTACCGTAGTTTTTTGGGGTGGTTTTTCTCTCTTGGCGCACTACGGCAAAATGAGCCACAGTTCGTATATGTATGCTGTGACTATTTTTAATTAACAAAAACCTTATTAATACAGAAGAGCTACAGCGCCGTTTTCATTTTATAATGACAGGCTCATTTTGTCAAAATGTTTACCCAATCCTAAGCGAAGCCAAAATCTAACCCCGAACTAATTTTTTTAAAGGTTCCAAGTTCCCATTACTCGTGGCTCCAAGTTTCTAAAAATTGCTCCAAGCTCCCTAACGGCTTTAAAGACCCAGTATCTTATATTATTTTTTAAACGACTTTAAGCTTTTAAAAATAAAACAATATTCTGTGTAGATCGACTATACATTTGATCGATTGGATTTTACTGTATAACAGGTAAATGTAATGATAACTGAAGTGGTGCTTACCATAGTTTTTTTGGGATTTGGTGTTTTTTTTAACTCTTGGCAGAATACGGATTCACTCAGACGGAATACAACTAAAGTTTTAAGTAAGATTTTTTAGCCACAACTATGTTTACATGTTAAATTTGTAAAAATTAAACTTATTATTATAATTATAATCATTATTTTTATTGTTATCATTATTATTCCGCCCACAATATGTTAACTTTTTTTCTTTTTCTTAAAATATTTTTCTTCCATTATTTCTGCTTGCGTAGATTAATTACCTTAACCTATTTTTGGCTAAAATTCTAAAATTAAACAAAAGTTAATTAAAAAAAATTCAATAATAAAATTTACCTTGTCTTATAGGACTTTTATATTAGACACATTATTTTGTATTTAGAAACAGTAGTGTATCAGATAAAGTATTTGCTATTTTTCGTGCTTCTCACTCTACGCCAAAGAAAACTAAAACGATTAAAAAATGCAAGGATAATTGAATATTTGGGAAAATCAGTCATTCCCTCGCCTGAAGCCGCACAAAAAGATCGTGCACAGAATCTTCGCGGATTAGGAAAATATGTAAGTTTAATAAAAAAAATAATAAAATAATAATAATAAAAAAATAGGTATAATAAACGCTGCGTTGGGAAGTTCGGCTGGGTTCTAATATATCGTCGTTACTACGACAAAATGAGCCACTGTCATTATAAAATGCAAAACGGCACTGTAACTCATTCTGTAATTAATAAGGTATTGTTTTAAATTTAAAATAAGTCACAGCCATACATATTTCATACGAACTGTGGCTCATTTTGCCGTAGTGACGCCAATATACTTTAATTACACACATGCAGAAACGCAAGCACCAACAAAAAAACATCCAAGTCGATTTTTGGGCATTTTTGGAAATTCCATCGCTTCCAGTATCCTTATTTGCAAGCATCGATCAATCTACGTTAGAGAGATTGTGGTTTGAGAAGTGCATTAGCAACTGTTGAGTCACCTTAATTTTTTGGTTAAAAAAATCGCACAAAAAATTCTAAACTTATATTACTGAACTGAACATCATACGGAACAACCAATCAGCTGCGCGAGACAAAACGTTTATGCAAATTAACCGACACTGAATGCAAATTATGTGAGGTTACAGTAATACGTGACCGATTGACCGAAACTGTTTCCACGTTTATATTCAGGCACTAGTCTGTTATTTTCGATTTCTTTAAATTTACATAATATGTAATGTTTTTGGAAAGATAAATCTAAAAATAACCCTATGCTAATATTTGACTGATTTTGCTATTAACTCTTTAAACCCTTAAGTAGGGAACTTGTAACAGTCGTAAAATTTAAAATTTAATTTTAAAAATGTGAAAAAAAGAAAACTTGCAGCTCAATCTAAAATTAATTTGGCCCAGATTTTAGATTTTAGCAATTTTTATTTCGGCTCCGTGTTCTCAATATACGACTCCTAGTTTTTTTTATTTTCGGCTCCAACTTACAGTTCCAAGTTTTCTCGCTTTAACGAACCCTAAATTACAAGTTCTAATTTAAGAACATTACAGTATAAATTATCGGAAGCAATACCTTTAATACGTTGAAACAAAGCTTTAGTCAAATTATACCGCAGAATGTTTGTGGAAGAATTTTGAAACATAAATTGTAAGGTTACCTAACTTGTAAGGTTAACTTAAAATCGGCCAGTCTTAATTTCGGCCACAAGGTGTCATTGTTTGCCACGCGTAAATTTATGAAATCAATTGTGTATAGCTGTGATAAATCTTCATGTTATCTATCCATTTATACACAGTTCATTTCATAATTTTTCGCAGGGTAAAATTTACAGCTGGTTGCCAAAATTAAGACTGGCCGAATTTAATTCGATTACTCTTTACATGCAGGATCATAATGTTTTTTTAAAACATGGTGCACGTTTCCTATTTTAAAAGTAAACAAATGAATCTCAAAAAACTAATCTAATCTACAATAAAATTTAGGCTAATGACGCCGTAGCTTTCCAAGGAGCCGATTTGGCCGGCAATCAACTCCTAATCCGCTTCGCCAGGAGGAGCGAGAGAAAAGCGGAGTTTTGGCTCGTTGTGAAATTAGTGGATCCGGCCTCGGGAATTTCCACAGTGTACACGCATCCGGAACACCCCGCCTCATTTTTCGACGACGCGGATTCTAAAAACGGGTGGAGCGTGAGGGGGCTGAAATGCGAAGTTCGCGAGCCAATGCGAAAGTGGAAAGTGTCCTACAACGGCCTCTTGAGGTTTTTGTTCTAAATTTTATTTAAATTAAAAGAATTAAATTTAAAAATATAATTAATAGTTTAGCTTCGACTAATTTACCTTGTTTCCTTTATCTACTTTACAAATCCCGCCTCATTTTTCGACGACGCGAATTTTAAAAACGGGTGGAGCGTGAGGGGGCTGAAATGCGAAGTTCGCGAGCCAATGCGAAAGTGGAAAGTGTCCTACAACGGCCTCTTGAGGTTTTTGTTCTAAATTTTATTTAAATTAAAAGAATTAAATTTAAAAATATAATTAATAGTTTAGCTTCGACTAATTTACCTTGTTTCCTTTATCTACTTTACAAACCCCGCCTCATTTTTCGACGACGCGAATTCTAAAAACGGGTGGAGCGTGAGGGGGCTGAAATGCGAAGTTCGCGAGCCGATGCGAAAGTAGAAAGTGTCCTACAACGGCCTCTTGTAGTTTTTGTTTTAAATTTTATTTAAATTATAATATTTAACCTAGTTTCGATTTGCTTATTCCGTTCCCAGCCCAGCGGTGTGACAGCAGTTTCACCACGGTGTGATCAGCGTCTTACGGATATAAGGATAATACTGCAAGCGTACGACAGGCCTCATCGTTTTAAAAAAAGTAGCTCTTGACTGTTAAAAAGTTTCGTACGGGATTACAACGACGATGCTGTCCATAAAGTTGACTTGATCCTAGCGCTTGTAAATGCACGTGATTAAAAATATATCTAAAGGCTGGTTCATACTTATGACAAAACGTCCTTTGGACAAAGTTCAAAGGACAAAAGTCCTTTGGACTTTGTCCAAAGGACAAATACAGCGTAACAACGTCCTTTGGACTTTGTCCAAAGGACAAAGTCCAAAGAACAAAATCCAAAGGTTCATACTTTTTGTCCTTTGGACTTTTCCCTTTAGATTTCGTCCTTTGGACTTTGTCCAAAGGACAAATTCTAAGTAGCGTTCATACTTCGTCCAAAGGAAAAAGTTCAAAGGAAAAAGTCCAAAGGACGTTTTGGCTTATCCAAAGGATGTTTTGGCTTTTCTAAAATTGTCCTTTAGACTTTGTCCAAAGGACGTTTTGTCATAAGTATGAACCAGCCTTAATTGATATTTTAGTGCATTACAACTTTTTAGCTATCATTTTAATGATGATGGTTATAGTTTTTTTTTTATTTTTTGTTTTTTTTGTAGAAAAGGAATTCGTTCTACATGTGAAGAAGACGAAAATGAAAATTTGGTCCACGTAAAATTTTCTTTTATGTAAGCTTTCATTTTTGCATTTCAGCTTTTAACTGGATAATTAATTTTAAATCTTTGTTAGCTTTTTTAACGCCTAAAGTATGTTGTAGTGATAACTTGCTAGTTTAGATAAAAATGTGCAAAAGTTTTCGTTATGCATTTATGCCGCTCGATCTTTATGAAACTACAATTTTATGAGCAAGCTCTCCGTGTTTTTAATTTAAATTTTTTTTTCAAACCTATAGAAGGATATTGTAACACATGTCTGCTGTTTGTCTAAACTGCTCTACTGCGTATGTTTGTGAAACTCGAACTACAAGCGTTCATAAAAGTCGATTTTCTCGTTTTTTTTTGTCCGGTCTATGGTTTGATGGATAGTGCGCGGAGCTAGTTTTGCAGGTTGCAGTTCCTGTATTGGCCACCAAATATTTGACATCTCAAAATGGAAGCGAAAATAACCAGGCCCTGAAAAATTTACGCAGCCAAATTTATGGAAAGGACGAAAAATTGCCTTTATTAATAATTTTACTCTGAGTTTCACATACGAAAGAGAGGCGGTTCATACCAAGCATATATATATATATATATAATAAAGTTTTGTGGATTAATCATTGAGATGTGTTCCTTATTTCGTTCTATTTTATGTTCTATTTATAAGCTAGATGCAACTCTTCTCTTGGTGTAAGTTCCTAAGCTAGGATATATATATATAGGTGTGTGGACCATCAAATATGTGAAAACTCACAATATAAACGAAAATATCCAGGCGCAGAAAAATTTAAATAGAGGAATTAATCAAAAAATTTGGCCGATACAGGAATTTAACCTGCAAAGTACTTTACGAATTCCGAATAATTAGTTTCCGTTTCTTGGTGGTTTTTTAGGAATTTAATTATTTCATATACTTTATGATACCATTTTAATTATTAAACGGTGGTAAATACTTTTTTGATTGGTTACAGCTCGAACCACAGTTTTTATTTAATGCACAACAGCACAAGCCAGTTGTAGTTATTCTATAGCTGATTTCACACGATTTTTTTAAATTTGGATTTGTGACGTCGAGAAATATGAGGCCGAATAAATCGAGTTTTTGAAAGAAAGAATGCGAAAGATTTCGCTATTTTTAGCTTTTTTGGCTGAAAAATGAGCGATACAGGATTTGAACCTGTAATCTCCAGCCTCAGTACCTCATTGACGGACGTGCTGCGTTACACCATCGCGCGAGAGTGTTACATTACAACTCGTATTTATAAGGCGTCATTTTTTTAAAACACTAACACAACGGAAGTTGTGACAGATTTTACAAAAATATTTAGTTGGACCGCATTATCTGATGTAATCGACTTTGAAACTGACGTCCATCCATCTTTAACAGCCGACGCCATAGCTCAGGAAAATTGGAATAAATCATTTTTCGAAAATCTAAAAAAGTAAGCATGGTGCATAATTTGCTGTAGCGTACCTGTCCTCAAGAAAATATTTGAATTTTTCTTTTGTTTAGGTATAATTTTCAAGTATTTGTAAAATTTAGCAAATCTTAAGTATCGACTTTTTGTAATTTTTGCTTTAATTTTAAATAATTAAACTAAAAGTAAAACAATAGCCTTATGTTTAATATTACAGTGGAAAAATACTGGTTGTTTTTAATTTTTTTGGCCTAAAACGGCCAAAAAACTCGCAGTGAAAAATCTAAAGCTTTTTTATTTAGGTTAAAACCGCAGATACATAAGGCACCGAATTAAGCCCGTATGTGAAGCCAGTATGTAAAATTATTTTCGCAAACTATAGCTTATTGAACTCTGGCATTATAGGATGCACGAGGAGAGATATGAACAGTTCGGTCAAATGATAGGAACTGTCCAAATAGAAAATGAAGATTATCATGGGCTGTTGGTTTTACGAGGAATGCGCGATCACGGATACGGTAAAAACTATTTAACATATATTTAAATTTTAGGAATTTTTACTTAAATTTCGATTTTAAGAGCAGCCCTTTCAATTAAGCCAGAAAAAAAGTTCTTTGGGTTGTCTAACAATATTGGTATTCTGTGAGGCATTTTTTACAATTGCGATGTAGACGTCAGAAACCGAGTCTAAACGTGGTCTTATGGATATAAGATATAATTATATAATTATATCTTATATCGAAGTCCACGGTCTAAACCAATATATACTCGAAACTTCTAAGTTGAGCGCGCCTACATAAGACGTTGCCCCATTCGGTGCATTTAATATGACTTACCAATATATTTAGTTAATTTACATATTTTGTGTTTATTTTCTTATTTTATATATATTTTTATTTTTAAAATTAGCTTGTCTGACCGAAAAAAAAAGAAAAATATTATAACACTATTAGATAATTTTATTTGTGAAAAGTTTAAGAAATAGTTCAAACGGGTTCCCAACTAAAATTTAACGGACACCCGCTTAGAAGTTGCCAACAAATATTATTTTATCGATTAAATATTAAGTGTGTTTTTGTGTTATGGCTTTTAAAATCGTCTAAAATTAGATTTTTTTAAATAATGGCCTAAAAAAACAACGAAAATACCTCAATTCACACCCATTTTGCTTTAACTTTTAACATCAAAAATTGAAACCACAAAACCCATTCTAAAAACAGGGCTCTAAAACGTACAAACCTGTTAGAAATTTTTATCTACCAAGGTAAAAGTGCAAAAATTTTGACATTTAAACCTATAGAGAAATAAATTTCATGGAGTTAAAATAACTATCCGCACCACTAACGTTATGGGTTGCATTTGTTAAAAAAATTTGTTTTTAGGACAAAGAGATTGGAAGAAATATAGTCGTTACACAGCAAATACAGCTTATTGTTCTAATGGCACTTTTGTTCACATCGGAGCTGTTTCTATGCCTGATAGTTTGAAAAAGTAGCATTTTTTTAAATGAAAATATAATATTATTTTTTTATCAATTTTTTTTGGTTTGCATTTGACTGCTCTTGCGATATATCTAGATAGATAATAAAATATTGTACTCACCAAATAAGTAAGTTAAAAATGGAATAATTTTTCTTAAATTATTAAAAGCGAGCTAGAAAAATTGGAAATTATGTTACCCTTAATACGGAACCCCAAATTTTACTTGAAAGGTTTGTTAGAGAGCACGTCAATTAAAATTTTTAATTAATTTTTTCCTTTGCTTTAACGATGCATAAAACAATTTTTATTTATTTTATAAATTTTATAGTTTGAAGTATGGCTATGTCGGTCTTAATAACGGTATGATACTCCCAATCGAACACAATTCGTTGGAATTGAGCCAAATTGGAGATAAAAGCGATCCACCCCAGGTTTACACCATGGGATTTACAGCAGGTTTGAGCAAAATTTTGACAATTATATAAAATTCTAAATACCAGCGTATGTCTGTAACTTTTACTTTAGAAAATCTGTATTGGTAAACGTCTTGAATATTTCAACATTAAAGCATAGTGACAGGATTGTACTTTTTGCTTTTTGAATGTGTTTCAATATTTTTACAAGCAGCGAATTCCTATTATATTAATTCGAAACGGAAGTTTTTGATAAAATAAGTTAAAAACTCCTCTTAACGGTTGTTTTTTTAACGACTGTAAAAATAAAGACACCTATTAACGAGGGAAGATTTTGTTAATATGCTATTTTTTTCCAGCTAACAAATCTATTTTTGGAGGATCTTGTTCGTAAGTGGCGATTTAACATTCACTTAAAGGTCATATGGCCAGCAATAATCATACTTTCAACCAATGATTGTTTTCACTACAAAACTTATAGAATTTATAAGACGTGCAGCATTTAAAACTTTCAAAAAATATCATAATTTTGCATGAGTTGTTACTTTTCAAAAATCGCAAAATTTTAATAATTTTTAGAATCTAGTTGGGATTTAATTGACCAACCCAAAATAACTCGATTTTACGTCATTTAGAACATTTAATCTCTAAATTTGTGCATAAAAACATATAATTTTAAATTATTTTTCGAAGTCTCTTTTTTCAAAAATTTGAAAATTTTATCAAAACCAGAACAACATAAAATTTATGTAAAAACTGTTCCAGGTTTTATACCGAAATCCTTACAATAAACGAATCACTGTATTTCTCTGTTTTTCTATTCAAATAAAACTTTTGCAATAAAAAAATACAATATTCTTGTGTTGAAAATTTTTTAATTTTGTTTGTATTATTTGTAAAATATTGCTGTAATAATAATAATAATTTAGGCCAAAAACATTACCTCATGCGCTGTTCTGTTAAGAGTGAAGTTCCGGTTTATAACGGGGAAAATTGGGAATCCAAATCGTATTTGAGATCTCTGGTTGTGGAAATAAACGGGGAACCGGGCACGGGATTTAGCGAATTCGAGTACCGAACAGTCCAAAAACCAAGTCATCTCAATCCTCCAAAATTAATGTTAGAAAAATTCGGCAAGTTCGGTTTATTTTTGAAAAAAAAATTTTAATTTAAAATTATATTGAACGATTAATCAACTGAGTGCGACCAATGCTTATACAAATTACAGGCTTGATTTTAAAGAAAATTAAGCCCGTAAAGTCACTTTGTAAACGGCTTACGCATAACTGAGTTCATTTTCTAATATAGTATATATATCTATCGGAATTCGAAAAATAGCCGGAGTAACACATACACGAGCAGACAAACACATATCTCATTTATAATTAGTACAAATTTAGAATTCAGTAAAATTATTATCAAAAAATAAAATATTTATGACTTTTAAGCAACATGATAAGTTTTTTACGCAAGAAAGCTTTATCAGACAGTATAAGACTTCGATTAGGGTAACTGACTTAATTTCGGCCACCTTTTTTTGGATATTTTTTTTGGTTCGTCCAATCGACGCAAAATTTGGTCTAAAAATCAAACGAATGCTATTTTTGTTATTCCAGTGCAAAATTTTAAAATTTCTGTTACACTTAAAAATCAATGGAGGTTTAAAATTTTCTTTTTATAGTGGCCGAAATTAAGGTGCGAGCTACATTAAGGCCAAAATTAAGCCGCGAATTAACTTTGGCCACCTAGAAAAAACTGGCTATAACTATTAACAAAACGAACCATAAAAATTTTTAAAGGTTGCAAATGTATCTAAGGTATTGTTCTTGGTACATATAACTTAATTTTTTCTCATTTGCAAACTTTAATAGTTATTAGCAAGATTTTGAATAATTATGTTAAAACCTTCAAAAAACAAGTTTTAATAACATGATTTTTTGTTGAATTTTTATTTTTGGCTTAAAAAAACGTCAAAAAAAGTCAAATTAGCAAAAAAATTTTTTATAAATACGGTAGTACGATTATATTTAAAAACAACAAAAAACTGCAGGTTCTTTCACCCAAATTTTAAGGTGGCTAAAATTAACGGAATTTTAAAATGCGCAGTTAGTTAAACGCATTGCAAAATAATTTTGAAGAAAATATCAAAAAAACATAAAAATTAGCAATTTTGGGCCTTAAATAGAAGATATTTTAAGGTTATAAAGTGCTTCGTTCTAAATTTGATGCAGTATAAACACAAAAAAATTAAGTAAATCACAAAAAATTTACTTTTTGTATGAAAATGTTGATAATGCAGAATAACAAAAATAAAAAACGTTTGCAAAAACATTTTATTCAACATTCATCCAGTTACCTTTGTGCTAGTTCTTTTGTTTTAAAAATAAGTTTAATTTTCCAAAGGCCTAAATTGGTGGCCGAAATTAAGGCTTGGCCGAAATTATTTCAGATACCCTATATCCTTTTTTTCCTTAAATGAGTATGTTAATTTCCAATTACTTTTCCAGACGAGGATACTTTAAACGGGGAGAATATATCCGCCCTTGTGTTGCCCCTGACTCACAAGAACTGTCTGGCGGAGTGTCTTGTTGGAGGAAAAGGCCAACAACTTGCAGAACTGATGCAGATTCAAGATAATGTATGTCATGTTAATAATAATAAATAATAAAACAATATCTTTATATAATTTAGTAATTATATAGTAGATATTCTGGGTATACGAGGCCGAAACATTTTGGACTAAAGATTAGAATTTATAAATTTATAACGTTTTAAATTGATTTTAGAGTTCCGCTTTAAGCTTGCTTAGAAATTTGCTTACAGGATTTAGGAGATATGTAATATCATATCATTTATTGCCGTTAGGGCGGGTCCACTAAACGCGTGCTGACTACGTGCTATTTTAGCACGTTGTTTAAAACTCTTGTTAATGTTTTAATTTCTGGGTTTTTTCTCGAAAAATCTAACAGAACTTTTTGTTTACATGGCACAAATTGATATTTTACTAATTTTATACATATTTGTTGTATATACGAACTATTAAAGCAATAACTCCTAGTTACGGGTTAGCAAAACTCCGAACTACGGTTTAAGGCTTTATTAAATTTTATTTCAAACAAATATGCATAAAACTCTTTAATAATTAATTAATAATAATTTAATAATTAATTTATTCTATCTAAAAAAAGAGTCCCATAAGTTTTCTCAAGTAAAAACCCAGAAATTAAACATTAACAAGAGTTTTAAACAACGTGCTAAGATAGCACATAGTCAGCACGCGTTTAGTGGACCCGCCCCTAGATGTCTATAGGTTAAATACAGCTTTTAAAAGCGGAATCTAACTTATGAAGATCCGGTAGTGAACTTTGGGGTGCACCTTAGTTTTTCGCCCCCGCCAACTGACACGTTTTTTTAACAACTGTGTTTGTTAAAATTTAGGTGGTGGTTCATATTCCTTGATCTGAGAGTCAGACCAAAAAGCAATCGTTCAAGTATACGCCAGATACCCTTTGGGTTCAGGGTGAAAATCCATATCCAAAAGCTGAATCAAATTCTTAAAGGCTCTAAATTTCCAAAATTTTCTCACCTGCTCCAAAAACCCCATACTTAGAGCAGTAAATAAAGAACATGAAGCCTTCATAATGTGAATGAAAATTTAGCATTGTAAAACTAGGACATTGGAGCCATATAAATAAAAAATCGCTTAGACTTAGAATTTTTATTATGTTTTGTTTTACGATGGTTTTGACCTTTTATCGACGTTTGTTTATTTTTTTTTTTAGTTTTCCGTCCCCTATGGCTGTTGCATAACAACAAGGGCATTTAATATTTTTCTTGAAGTAAGTAACAATAATTATTCTTTTATTAATATTGATCATAATTGCAATTTGTTTAAACTACACAAATTATCTCAAAATATTTCGCAAGTTTTTTCTCGATTATGCATCAAGACACATTACCCAAAATTTTTGGTAACATGGTGGTAAATACAGAATTGAACCAGAGACCTAAAACCCGTATATTACCCTGCCCAATGCAGTAGGGTAACTGATTTAATTTCGGCCACGCCTTAATTTCGGCAACCAATTTAGGGTGTTAGAAAATTGGCTTATTTTTAAAACACAAAAAACTAGCACAAAAGTAACTGGATTAATGTTGAATAAAGTGTTTTTGCAAAAGTTTTTTATTTTTGTTATTCTACATTATCAACATTTTCATACAAAAAGTGAATTTTTTGTGATTTTCCTAATTTTTGCTTTGTGTTTAAACTGCATCAAATTTAGAACGAAGCAATATATAACCTTAAAATATCTTCTATTTAAGACTCAAAGTTGTTAATTTTCATGTTTTGATATTTTCTTCAAAATCATTTTGCAATGCGTTTAACTAACTGCGCATTTTAAGATTCCGTTAATTTCGGCCACCTAAAAATTTAGGTGAAAGAACCTGCCGTTTTTTGTTGTTTTTAACTATCATTGTACTACCGTATTTATAAAGATTTTTTTTTGCTCGTTTGACTTTGTTTTGACTTTTTTTAAGCCAAAAATAAAAATTGAACAAAAAATACAAATTATTAAAACTTGTTTTTTTAAGGTTTTGACATAATTATTTAAAGTCTTGCTAATAACTATTAAAGTTCGCAAACGGGAAAAATTAAGTTATATGTAGCAAAAACAATACCTAAGGGTAAATTTGCAATCTTTAGAAATTTTTATTGTTCGTTTAAGCAATAGTTATGGCCAGTTTTTTGTAGGTGGCCGAAATAAATGGCACGCGCCTTAACTTCGGCCACTTTAACAAAAAAAGTTTAAACCTTCACTGATTTTTAAGTGTAACAGAAATATTCAAATTTTGCACTTGATTAACAAATATAGCTATTGTTTGATTTTTAGGCCAAATTTTGGCTTGATTGAAAAAGCCAGAAAAAACTTATTCAAAAAAATAAAAAAAGGTGGCCGAAATTAAGTCAGTTACCCTAACTGATTAAAAAAAAAACCTTGTTATTTTTTTTTGAAATATTAAAGCCTCTGGGCGAATTTTACGTGTTTTTTTTAGTATTTTTTGTAATTTTTCAAATTTGGTTTCCAAATTGTTTTTATTCTTAATTTTTTGTTAATGGAACTTATTTGATTTTGACATCGAATGAAAGTTTCAAGTTATCGATTGTATTTTAAAAATATGATGTATTAAGGATCATACAAATTGTTCGGAAGAATTTAAACATGACTCGATAAATAGCTTGAACACAAAATATTTTTTAAAAATTTTATAAAAGAAACAATTTTTTGAGAAAAAAAACATGAAATTCTAAGCATAAACTGAATATTAACTTCCACCATTAAAAGCAAAAATAGACCAAAGTAATTGTAAATTTTTTAGTATAACAACTCCATAGCTGCAGCGTTAAAAAGTTTGGAAGATAACAAGTAAGTGATTTTAATTTTATCAAAAAAAGTAATTTTTTTTACATTTAATCTAGTAAAGACGGCTTTTGAAACTTGCGTCCGACAGGTTAGAAGTAAGGTTATGACAAAAAGTACAACTAAAAAAGAATTAGAAAAAAAGCAACTTGGAGAGAGGTAGATATAAGGTTGTGGCGCAGTGGTAGAATTTTTGTTTCTCTTGCATAGTAAAGGTCCCAAGATCGATTCTCAACTAAAACACGCCACCGTCATTATATTATTATAATATTTTTATGTATGGTATTTGGTTGCGCAGTTAGTGCTAAGGAACGCCGGTCTTGTGTATCCTGTTTGAAATAAAGTAATAAACTTTTATAAAGTGTGGAGGCAGCTAAAGCAGCCTATTGGAAACAGCTTGGCGCTATTTTATATGTTATGGCACAAACCTTTAAGGAGGCAGTTTAGTGGGCAGATAAATATAGAATGGCAGGCAGGTAGAAGACAAGTAAATTTAGAATGAAGGCATATGAGAGGGATCAGTAATTGTGATAGAGCCAGGTATGTAGGAGAATATGTAAACAAATACAAGAAGGGTTGGACGCCTTTATATAAATAGTAAAATAATTGTATGAAGGTATTAAGTTTAATCAAAACTTTCTTTCTAAATAAACAATTCCGGTCCTCCCGAAATATTATTGCTTATTTATGTTTTATATATTTGTTCAAGCATTTATTCTGTTTTTTTTTAACAACCATTCAAACGGGTTGGTTTAAAAATGCTGTAATTTTTGAATAACGTCAAGAGTTAGTTTTCTTATATTTTTAAACAATTTTAAACCAATAGCAATAGTTTAGAATCGAATCCGAATGTTTTGAATTAATTCAGCTTTGCTTTACATCGGCAGAATTTCCTTTTGACATCAAAAATGAATTAAGCTATCAACTGAACAGAATATTTCCCGAAAAGTTGTCACAAAAGCTGTTTGCAGTCAGATCTTCAGCAATAGGTAATCCATTTAAATCAATAAAATAATATAAAAACTCTTAGATTTTTAAATAGCTCGAAATATTTTTTTTTAATCTGACATTCAAAAAATTTTTTTGTTATGGCTACTTTTGATAAAAAAACCCCAATAATTAAACGTTTTAGAATATTAAAAAAAAACACAAATAAATGAGGATTTAGGATCATTGAAGCCGAGAGCACATAGAGCAGGAACTTGGGGAGCCGTTTGTGGCAAGCGCGTATATAGGATTTGGCCGAGGGGGGCGGCCTGCCAAGGTCTTGGCGGGGGGTTACGGAGCGAAGCGCCGTAACTGCGCCGCGTAGCGGCGCAAAGTCGACGCGAAGCGTCGGCCGGGTGATCTGGGGGGTGTCCCCCCAGCCGCCGGACCCGAAAATTTTTTATATATGCACTAAAAACTGCTTAAAAATTGTCTCCACCGATTCAAATGGTCACAGATTTACTTCTATTTTATAACCCAGTTTCTACACAATTTGTTACTGTAGTAGCAACACCAAGCTGACGCAAAGCGGCTGCTGGGGGTTTGGGGGTGTGCACCCCAGCCGCCGGAGGCGAAGTTTTTTTGAAATATGCACTAAAAACTGCTTAAAAATTGTCTCAAGCGATTTAAATGGTCATAGTTTTACTTCTTTTTATATAACCTAATTCCTACACAATTTGTTTGTTACTATAGTATCAGCATCACGCCAACGCGAAGCTTTAACCGGGGGGTTTGGGGGGTGTCCCCCCAGCCGCGAGGCAAAATTTTTTATAAATATGCACTAAAAACTGCTTAAAAATTTGCCTCCAGCGATTCTGTCGTAGTTTTACTTCTCTTTCTATAACTTAATGTCTAATCATTTTGTTTGTTACTGTTGTAGCAACACCAAGCCGACGCAAAGCTTCGGCCGGGGGGAGGGGGGCTAGAGATTGTTCTCCCAGCTGCGGGAGGCGAAATTTTTTAAATTATGCACTAAAATTGCTTAAAAAATGTCTCTAGCCAATCATATGGCTGTAGGTTTACTTTTGTTATAATAACCTAATTCCTAAGCAATTTGTTTGTTACATACTTTAAATTAATATGATGTTAAAATTTGTATTGTATCCCAAAAAGGTTGTTGCTTAATTCTATTAAGAAACAACCTTATTTAAACATAAATAATTGCCTAACTTATTTAAAATTATATGCGCGACTGCAAGGGGTTCGTAACTTATGAGCAAAGGGTGCAGTTGAATATAAAAAAAGAAAAATACATTGCAGACTTCACCTTCCCGCGAAGCGGGGAAAATTTTTATATTGTTTAATTTTAAGCACTTAAGATGCACTACATTTTTATAGCTTGAAAATAAAAAAAGTAAAGGGAAAATCCTTACAAAAAATGGCTGGCTTCGCCAGCCAGGGAGGCGGACCGCCCTCCCCCCTAAATAAAGAAACGGCCAAAAAGGGGTGGGGGCGGTCGCCCCCCCCCCCGCCCTCCCTATATACGCTACTGGTTAGCGGAGAACATGGAGCCGAAAATGTATAATCCTCAAAACCTATCCCTAAGCCTAAACAAATGCCTATACTTCGCAAATACGTCCCAAACTACTTTTTTCTTCGACTCCAAGTTTTCATTTTAGCAGTTCCGGGTTACCAAAATTTTCTAATGGATCTAAGTACACTACTGACGACTTCAAAGACCCCGTACTGTAGTGATTAATGTTTTTTATTTCCCCTGACAAATTAATCAATATCAAATCATATTGATACAACATGACACACCAAGCCAGCAGCACAGCCAATGGAATATTGCCGGTTTAGCATATTGTGTTTGGCCTATTATTTTTATCGTGTTCTAGGCGAAGATGGCACCGAAGCTTCTTCAGCAGGACAATTGGACACATTTCTCGGCGTTGCAGGAATAGAAAATGTATTTTATAAATTGTCATGAATTTTTTGTATTTTTATATTAATATCATTTACACAAAAATTATCAAATTTATAAGTTATATTACTGCATAATTTTACTTATAGGCAAATAAAATCTAGCTGACATCGATATTTGCAGTATTAATTCGACTATTTAACAACAAAAACATTCAAAATTTTTCACTAAAGCGGATTAGTAATAAAGATTAGAACTTGTTTTTTAAAAATTATTTATCAAATTACTTAATTTGGAACCTAAATGCAAGTTTTTCAAGGGATAAAGTTGGTTAATTTTTGTGTATTTTGTAAAAAGGTGGAATTAAAAAAAATTCTGCGTTCTTATTTGTTTTTAAAAAAAAAGTCATTACCGCACAATTTTAATTAGTCCCCTCATGTCTGCATTCTAATTTTCAGCGTCAGCCAGATATAATTCAACCATAGAAAAAATCACTTCACTTTAATTTATTTCAGAAATTTTTATTATTTTTATTAAAATGAATAAATAAACTCAGTTAAAACAGCGTCACACCGAAGAGCAAATACAAGCACATATTTTACAAGAGTTGTTCATTAGTTTATACCTAATTATATTTCGGACTTATTAAACTTTATTTTTATGCATTTAGATCTGCGAAACGATTGTAAAATGCTGGAGTTCCGCTTTCAGAGAAAAAGCTGTAAAATACAGGATGTAAGCTTAATGTTATCCGCTAACTAATTATAACTAATTCTCAGCAAACCAAACTGTAAAAAATTAACTAATGAGGACCACTGTGACTATTTTATAGTCGCAAAAGCCGTGGAAATCAGTAAATCTATTTAAAAAATCAGAAAAAATACATTTTAATGTCAAAATCATTTAAATGTTATTTTTTAATATCTTTTGAATTTTGAAAGTTTTTTGGGTGTTTCAATACTTTATATTAGCTATACTGAAGTATGTTTCTGTTTAAAATGCCGATAGCTATAAAACAAAATAAAAAAACTAAAAGTAAACTCAACGTGGCTGCAACAGTTGTTCGTTGGATTTAAAAATGCCAAAAAGGCATTTTTAAATCCAAACGAACAATGCTTGCCACCACATTACTTTTAGTTTTTTTATTTTGTTTTATAGCTATAGGGCCATTTTTTAAACAGAAAGAGCGTCTTGCAGTATAGCTAGTATAAAGTATTGAAACACCCAAAAAACTTTCAAAATTCGAAAGATATTAAAAAATAACATTTTAACAATTTTGACATTAAAATGTATTTTTACTAGATTTTTTAAATAGATTTACTGATTTGGGCTTTTGCGAGCTATTAAAATAGTCACAGTGGTCCTCATTAGTTAATTTTTTACAGTTTTGTTGCTGAGAATTGGTTATAATTGTAACAAAATAACGGCATTAACTTACATCCTGTATTTTACACTTTTCTCTGAAAGCGGAACTCCAGCATTTTACAATCGTTTCGGCAAGTCTTAAATGCATAGAAAATAAAGTTTAATAATATATAATTAGGTATAAACTAATGAACAACTCTTGTAAAATATGTGCTCTATTTGCTCTTCGGTGTGACGCTGTTTTAACTGAGTTTATTTATTCATTTTTTAATAAAAATAATAAAAATTTCTGAAATAAAGTGAAGTAGAATTCTATGGTTGAATTATATCAAAATAACACTGAAAATTAGAATGCAGACATGAGGGGAGCTAATTAAAAATTTGTGTATATATCAGTAGCGTATATAGAGAGGAGCGGAGAGGGGGGCGACCGCCCCCCTCCTTTTGGCCGTTTCCATACTTAGGGGGGCGGTCCGCCCCCACCCTGGCTGGCGAAGTCAGCCATTTTTTGTAAGGGTCCCCCCTTTACTTTTTTTATTTTCAGGTTATAAAAATGTAGTGCATCTTAAGTGCTTAAAATTAAACAATATAAAAATTTTCCCCGCTTCGCGGGAAGGTAAAGTCTGCAATGTATTTTTCTTTTTTTATATTCAACCGCACCTTTTGCTCATAAGTTACAAACCCCTTGCAGTCGCGCATATATTTTTAAATAAATTAGGCAATTATTTATGTTTAAATAAGGTTGTTTCTTAATAGAATTAAGCAACAACCTTTTTGGGATACAATACAAATTTTAACATCATATTAATTTAAAGTATGTAACAAACAAATTGCTTAGGAATTAGGTTATTAAAACAAAAGTAAACCTACAGCCATATGATTGGCTGGAGACATTTTTTAAGCAATTTTAGTGCATATTTTAAAAAATTTCGCCTCCGGCAGCTGGGAGAACACTCTCTAGCCCCCCTCCCCTCGGCTGACGCTTTGCGTCGGCTTGGTGCTGCTACTACAGTAACAAACAAAATGATTAGACATTAAGTTATAGAAACAGAAGTAAAACTACAACCGAATCGCTGGAGGCAAATTTTTAAGCAGTTTTTAGTGCATATTTATAAAAAAATTCGCCTCCGGCGGCTGGGGGGACATCCCATAAATCCCCCGGCTAACGCTTCGCGTTGGCGTGATGCTGATACTATAGTAACAAACAAATTGTGTAGGAATTAGGTTATATAAATAGAAGTAAAACTATGACCATTTAAATCGATGGAGACAATTTTTAAGCAGTTTTTAGTGCATATTTCAAAAAAATTTCGCCTCCGGCGGCTGGGGAAAAACCCCAAACCCCCAGCAGCCGCTTTGCGTCAGCTTGGTGTTGCTACTACAGTAACAAATTGTGTAGAAACTGGGTTATAAAAACAGAAGTAAATCTGTGACCATTTGAATCGGTGGAGACAATTTCTAAGCAGTTTTTAGTGCATATATAAAAAATTTCACCGCCGGCGACTGGGGGGCCACCCCCCAGAGCCTTCGGCCGATGCTTCGCGTTGGCTTTGCGCCGCTACGCGAAGCAGTTACGGCGCTTCGCGCCGTAAACCCCCGCCGAGACATTGGCAGACCGCTCCCCCCCTTCGGCCAAATCCTATATACGCGCTTGATATATATATTACATACTATATCTATATATAATTTATACGCCAAAAATCAGACTAGTAAAATTATTTTTTTACTTAACCTCAAATTTAAAAAAGCATGGCATTCAAAAACTTAGGGTTTTTTTCTTGAAAAGTAGTGTATGTACCTCTGCCGAGGTTTGAATAATTTGTATTTTTGACTTAAACCAGTGCACTGCGCCCCCCCCCCGGAGGTTGTACGGGGGAGAGCTGCATTTCTAAACAACACATGAAAACATAGGTGGACAGGCTCCCAGATTTCGGGGGGTATACTCGACCTCTGAAATTTGGGGAGGGGTGTCCCAAAAATTTTTTTTTGAGGCATACCTCAAATACCCCATTTTTAGCGTTTTTAGTATTGGGACTGGGACCCCAAAAATTTTATGGGGTACTCCAAATTTTAGGCGAGGTGTCGGCTATAATCGGGATTTTTTTTTTGGGGGGGAGAATAACCCCCCAACCCCCCCTGCCCACCTATGCATGAAAAAAAGAAAGCAAAAAAGTTGAATTTAAGTACCTAAAAAATGATCACAAAACTGTTTTAATTTTTTTAAATATATAGGTAAGTGAACAAAAAAAACACCCGATTTTTTCCAAAAAAAAAAAAAAAAACACAACCCCATCTCTCCTTAAATACAACTTAAACCTCAAATTTAAAGGTGTTAGCAAAATCTACGCCAAAAATTAACATGGAAAAGTTGTTTTTTACCTATTTCAACCCTAAAATTTGAAAAAATATGACATTTTGAAAATTTTGAAATTTTTTTTCTTGAAAACGAGTTCACCTGTGCTGTGTTTAAAATATCGGTATTTTTTACCCTTTTGAGCTATATGCATGAAAATTAACATCCTAAACCATTAACACTCGCTCTTTCACGTGGTAACCATGGTTTTTAGCCTAGCCGCACCAGTTTTTTTTTAAAATAATGTACGTTCTTTTTTTTGGAAAAACGCTGTGAACAAATTTGGGTGCTTTCTCCAAAAGAAACCATGAAAATCTTTTTAAAATTCAATAAAAATTTCTAAAAGTGTGTTTTAACTTCAAAAACATATAAAAAACGGCTTTTAAAACCAATTACTTGTCACATGATGTATTTTACAATAATGTAAAATTTATTATTGAGACAAATTTTTTTTTAAAAATTGAAAAAAATTATTCCATCGCTGCTTTTATTTACTTAAATAGTTGTTCGGTTTTGTTAAAAATAATTCCCGAATTCTAAAATTTTTTTTTCTTTTTTTTGAGTGCTTTTTCCAAAAAAAAAACCATAACAAAAATCACTTAAAATTTAATAAAAACTTCTAAAAGAAGTCCGTATAAAAACAAAAAAAACACCATAGGCCAAAATCACCACCATAAGGTGGTATAAATTTACCATAAATATAATGCGTTTGCAATATTTCCTTTAAATTTTGACACTTGGAATATACAACAAAATTTTATCATGATAAAATTTAGCATCTTGATTTTAGGGCTTTTCTTAGGCTTAGGAAAAATTTTTTCCTAAATTAAAACATTTTCAATACTTTTATGATAAAAACTTTAATGTTTTTTTAACATTTTTTTTAACATTGTTTTTGATTTTTTTTGTGTTTTTTAACACATTTCAGTTTGCAAACGCATTTCTGATTGTTAAGGTGAATTTGCACTGCGCTATTATGGTGAATTTCGCCATGGTGATTTTACACTACTTTTGTGGTGATTGTGCACGTCACCTCTAAAAGTGTGTTTTAACTTCAAAAATATATAAAAAATACAGCATTTAAAATAAATTACTTGTCATATAGGGCATTTTACCAAAATGTAAAATTTATTATTGAGACAAAAAAGTTAAAAAAGGTGTTTTAGAGCTGATTTTCGAAGTGTTTTTTTAGGAAAAAGTGATCGAAAAAAACACCTTTTTTCTAATTTTATCATTTAAAAGTTTTTAAAATGGTTGTCATTGTCATTTTCAAAAAGGTTTTTTTGTTTTTTTTTTCTATTGCCAAAAGAAAACTTTTTTTAAAAAAAAAATAGTAAACAGAGGTTTACCGTTATATACTAAATTACTATATTAGTTATCATACTCTGGACTTCCGATACATGTGCATGTTAAGTTTAAATAAGTACACAGGAGAATGATCATGAAAAGAAAGCCAAAACCGAGACGTGGAATATTTTATATCTGTCTCTATGTTTTATAATAAGCTCACCGAATCTTACTCTCACCTCGCACGCGTTGACATTTTTAATCAATTTTAACTATATATACAAGCACTATGGTTTTAGAAATCACATCGAGTATATAGTTTGAGTTTACAAAAGCAATGGATATATATATTATAAAGTTAATATTTATATACTTTGGTAAAAACCATCCACTTTTCATTGTATTTATGTTTGCTCTACTGTGCAAAAACGAGGCAAAACTATTCGCTCCAAGATTCAGTCTTTCTACATGGAGGAGCTAAGTATATAATAAGTGCAGCAGCACAATGAGCCAAAAGCAATATAAAAAAAACTTGACAATGACTCTTTAGCTATATGTCATAGTTCGCATAA
>JASAMX010034478.1:0-34499 GCA_030248175.1 Microlaimidae sp. YZB2_3
CATATCATTTTGTCAAGGTTTGAACATGGTTTTAAGGCAAAAAGTTCTACAATAACACAGCTGTTGGAAACTTTTAATGAGTGGACACTAGCACTAAAAGATAAATTTCTAATTGATGTCATTTACTTGGATTTTGCCAAGGCCTTTGACACCGTGTCACATCAAAAATTGTTATATAAGCTAGAAAAATATGGTGTTTCTGGTAAATTTTTAAAATGAATAAAAGAATTTTTAGTTGGGCGGGAAATTAAAGTTGTAATTAATAACTCAGTATCCAAATCATTTCCTGTAAGAAGTTCAGTTCCTCAGGGTTCTGTTTTAGGTCCATTTTTATTTTTGCTATATATTAATGATATTGTTGATTGTGTTAAGTTCTCACAAATTAGACTCTTTGCAGATAATATAAATTGTAAAATCTTTATCTAAAGATTACCACATTCAAACCTTGAGACTTCAGCAAGATTTAGATAGAATACACAGCTGGTCACAAGACTGGCAACTGCAGTTATCTAATCACAAATGTGAAGTTCTTCATATTTGAAATCATAGCAAAGAGTTAATTTGTAAATATAAGCTTGGTAATAACGTACTTGCAACTACAGAATTGGTGCGTGACCTAGGTGTTTATATATCCCATGATATGAAATTCTCTAAACACTGTGAAATCACAGCAAAAAAAGCTATGAGAGTGACATCACTAATTTTTAGAACATTCAATTCAAACACTAGAAATAATTTTCTCAGAGCATATAAGTCCTATGTTAGACCAATTCTGGAGTATGCTAGTGCAGTTTGGAACCCTTATTTACAAAAGGATATAAACATTTTGGAAAAAGTGCAACAAAATTTCACTAGACGTTTGTTTTATAAATGCAAGTTGTTACCTGTTGGTTATGAACATAGACTGAATTACCTAGGTTTAGAAAGATTAAAGGATCGAAGAGACAAAATTGATTTATATGAGTGCTATAAAATTATACATTGCTTAAACAATTTGCAAGCCAATGATTTTTTTAAGTTTAACCTGCAGCCCACCCATGGTCATCCATTTAAATTGGCAATTGAAGACTGCCGAATTAATGCAAGGAAATTTTCTTTTGCAAATAGGGTTGTTACACCTTGGAACAATCTACTCCCATCTCAAGTAACTGTCGATTCTTTGGATGCATTCAAGAAAAGTTTTAAAACTGACTTAAATAAGCGCTCTTTTTGAGCCTTTAAAGTCATATCAGATAGCTATGTTCATTGATAATTAGTTACAATTGTGATTCATATTGGCGGCAATTAAGTCGCAGATTTAATGTTGTTAAAAAAAAAAGACAAAAAAATATAAAAAAGAAAAAAAACAATGAAATGATGAAAACAGAAGAATTAAACTATGCATAAACTATGCTTAGTATAATATTAATTCTGTTATCTGATCATTAAATAAGAATATAAAATTATCATAAATATTTAGTTTGATTTTTAGGTTTCGCTTAGGCTCAGGAAAAACAGTTTTAAATTATTAAAACACTAACCATTCACTAAGTTTTTCTTTCTTTAATTCAGGTTTTGATTAGGTTTAGTTAGGAAAAACATAAATTTTTAACTCATCGTTTGTTGTTAAAACAACATTGCTTTGTTTAAATATTTTATTGAAAACATTTGTTTATATTTTATTGAGTTTTTTTATACTTGGGGGGAGTTTCTACTACCTTGGCGGGGAGTTTTAACGTCTGTTTTAAAGCAACGCGTACTGCAGCAATCTAATGCTCGGCGTTCAAGTGAGCGGCGTTCTAATGCTGGCGGTCTAATGCTCGGCGATCAAGTGCTGGAGTTCAAATTTCCTAGAATCTGATTCCCATACGCGTCCCAAAATTCGATTTGACCGACCCTAATGTAAAATACACTTATAAAACATCTTCATACCCTAAATTGGACCCGTAGACTTGATTTTTGTGGTTATTTTTGAGATTTGAGCTTTTGATTAGAAGTTATAAGCCGATTTATACCCAAAAATAGCCCTATTTTGGCATGTACAATTTATGTTATTAAGATATTTTTTTATTAAGCCTTTAATCAAATTAATATTATTTTTTTCGTATTACCAAGTGTCTGGCAGTTACAAATATACTTTTATTTTTTTCATGGTAACAACCAATTTTTTATAATAACCGTTTAAATACCCATAAAATTTTAGTTGTGAAAAAATTCACATTTTTGAAAAACAACTTATTTTAATAAAAATCAATTATATTACAAATTTGTTTGATTTTTGGGTTTTGCTTAGGCTTAGGAACAATAAATCGGTGAAAAACTAAGTTTAAATTAGCGTTTAAAGCCAAAAAAATTTTGTTGTCCATGTTTTTGGTGGTCCATGTAACTTTTGAATTTTTAATTTTTTTAAACATTTTAAAGTTCTTCAGACTTCTAGCATTGTTAAAACATAGTTTTTAATTTAATTTGTGTGTTTACAATTTTTTTTATTAACATCATAAATTGCATATGCTGAAAAAGGTCATTTTTTGGGTATAAATTAGTTCATAACTCTTTTCGATAAGGCCAAATCTTAAAAATAACCATCAAAACGAAGTCTGCGTGTCCGATTTAGTGTACAAAGATGTTTTATATGTGTATTTTACTTTAGAATCGGTCAAATCGAATTTTGGGACGCGTATGGGAATCGTACCTGCCAGGTTAGCCCCTTTCGGGCTATTTTTAGCCCCTTTTTTGGGCTGATGGCATACATAGGCAAGTGGGTTCGGAGTGGGGGGGGTTAAACCCCAAATTAGGGGGGTTAAAATCCGAGAAACGCAAAATACCCATATCGTTTTTTTTCTGGAGTGCATTTTACCCATATCGTTTTTTGATTTTGAAGGAAAAATAGGTAAAAAACGCTAATTTTAGGTCAAAAAGGCCTTTTTATTGCATTTTTGAGCTTTTTATTGCTTAAAACATTCATTTTGACCTCAAAACTTAAGTTTGGAGGCAGTTAGAAGTCATTTTAAAGACATTTTTTTTTCTTCATTTTTCCTAAATGGGGGGGTTAACTTTTCCCCCCACGTCTGAGGGGGGGGGGGGGGGTTAAACCCCCCTTCTCAGAATTTGGGGGGGGGGGTTAACCCCCACTCCCCCCCGTGCCCATGTATGGCTGATACCCCCAAAAATTTCGAAATAGCCCTTATTCCCTTTTTAAGCCCCTTTTCCCAAAAATAGCCCCTTTTATGGCCCCTTTTATGGCCCCTTTTTGGGTCAGGTTGAAAATTAAAAATAAAACGAAAATCATCCCAAAATTGCAATAAAATGATAACTCTTAGTGATAAAGTACACTTATCATGATAAAATATATATTAATTTTGAGGTTTGTTTGTTGTTAAGGTTTCTCCTACGGCTTGATGTCCGTGATTTAACTTTGGTTGCTTATAAAATTGTATTATGATAACTAACTGGTGAATTTTTAATTTATTAAATAAATGAAATTTAAATGAATTTTTTTTGTAAACTTTCATATCAATTGTTGTTTTTTTTTTAAATTTTACCTTATTAAAAATTTTATTTGTTCCTTGCTTGTATAAAAAAATGTTGTGGAATTACAATGTAAAGAGTGTCTCCCATTGCCTCCTAAGCTGTTATGCTTCCCTTATCTTTCATATTTAAAATTTTTAAAAAAATTTGTACCTTCAGAAGTTTTTTTTTAATTTTGACCTTATTGAAAAATTTAATTGGGTATTAGTGCTTAGCTAAAAAATGTTTTAATGTTAATTTACAATCTACAAAACAAAGTGGCTGCCAAGTCTGCCATTGCCCCGTCGCCTGAGCCATACATCACATGGGAAAGTTGGTCTAAATTGAGGGAGCGAGGGTGAAGGGTTTAACCCAGCATGTTTACCCATATTGTGTTTTCTGGAGGAGTGCATAATACTCATATCGTTTTTTTTATTTTGAAAAAAATATTTAAAAAAGAAACGCTAATATTATTAGGTCAAAAAGGCTTTTTTATAGCAATTTTTAGCATTTTATTGCTTAAAACACTCATTTTGACAGTTAAAATGAGTTTTTTAAGCAATTTACCCCAAAAAAAGTTTAAATCAGTTGAGCTAGAACTAAGAAGTCATTTTGAAGACATTTATCTCTTCATTTTCTCGTTTCATCCCCGCACATCTGAGTGGTGGGTGGGGGTTTAAATCACCTTCCTAGAATTTTAGGAGGAGGGTTTAAACCCTCTCCCCTTGAATCTCCCCATGGCCATGTATGCCTTAAGCTGTTATATATGCTGCCCAAATTTTTCACATTTAATGTTTAAAAAAACTGCACCCACACAGACCTGTGCACTGCCCCCCAGGGTTAAAACGGGGGGAGCATTTCCAAAATGGGGGGGGCAATAAAACGGGGGGTGGCAAACAGGGGGAAAAAGAGAAAAAAAGAAGAGAAAAGGGAAAAAATTGCACCCCCACAGACCTGTGCACTGCCCCCCGGGGTTAAAACGGGGGGCATTTCCAAAATGGGGGGGGCAATAAAACGGGGGGGGGGCAAACAGGGGGAAAAAGAGAAAAAGAAGGAAAAAGGGAAAAAGGGACAAAAAAAGCGAAAATAGGGTAAAAATAGGTCTAAAACGGCTTAAAATACATTAAAATAGGCTAAAAACTGCAAAAAATTCGCGATGATGGCGTCATCATAGGTCAAAAACGGCGTCATAATTTTGGGGTACTTTTTCATTTTTTGGCGGGGGGGGCAATAAAACGGAAGGGGGCAAATCCTCCAATAAAACGGGGGGGGGGAACATTTCCAGACCGTGCACAGGTCTGCCCCCAGAAGCTTTTTTTAGATATAAATTTCGCCTTATTGAAAAAAATTATTTGTTCTGTGTTTATTTAAAAAATGTTTTTAGGATGAAATTACAATCTGTAGTGTAGGTACTAATGTATTGCCCCTCAAATTGTTATGCTGTCAAAATTTTTCAAAATAAAAAAAATTGTAGGCCCATTAGGTTTTTTTTAATTTTAATTTATTAAAAATTTATTTGTTTTGTCTTCATTTAAAAATGTTCACCCAGCCTCCGCTTATAAAAAAGTTCCATAAGTTATAAATGTTAAATTAAAGTGTTTTGGTATGCATATGAAATAAAATTGTGTTTAATTGATGAATATTAAAGTTGTTAGCTTTTAACTGCGTAAATACTGCTCTAAATAGCTTAAAATACTCTGAAATATGTGTATAGTTTTTATTTTTGCACTTATTGATGAAAATTGTTTGTTTTTTTTAAAATAGCCCCTTTTTCAAATTTTGGCATTTTTTGAAAATTTTGATAGCCCCTTTTGCCCCTTTTTGTCGAAAAAATAGCCCTTTTTTCTATTTTAGACCTGGCAACCCTGATTTTAGAAAATGAACGCCAGCACTTGATCGCCGAGCATTAGACCACTGACTATTTGATCGCCGCAGTTTGTGTTGCATTAAAGCAGACGTTAAAACTCGCCACCAAAATAGTATAAAGTCCCCACCAAAATAATAAAAACTCCACCAAACTTAAAATGCATTGAAATAGGCTAAAAACTGGAAAAATTTCGTGATGATGGCGTCGGTAGGATTCCCATACGCGTCCCAAAATTGGATTTGACCGAACCTAAAGTAAAATACACTTATAAAACATCTTTCTACCCCAAATCGGACCCGTAGACTTGATTTTTGTGTTTATTTTTAAGATTTTAGCTTTTCATTAAGAGTTATGAGCATAGATGTTTTTGGTCGGGTCCGCTAGGGGGGGGGTCCACCCCCGGGTGGAAGGCCAAAATTTTTTAGGGGGGGGTCCAGGGGGGTCTGGACCCCCCTGGCTTTTTAGGGGGGGTCGACCCCGGGTGCGAGATTTCAAATTTAGGGGGGGGGGGGGTCAGGGGGGGTCCAATTTTTCAGCAAAATTTTTTAAACTCAATAATTTAAGTGTTTTTAGGTCTAATATTGAATTTTATGTATTAAAACAGCCTATTTAGGCCTAAAAAGTGTATTTAAACACTGTTTTTAACTAAAAACCTGTGTTTTTGAAAGTAAATAAAAAAATATACTTCAAATTGGTCCAGCCTTCCAGGGGGGTAGGTCGGACCGCTCTCGAGCTTGGGGGGGGAAGGGGGGGGGGGCCCCCTGGATTTTTTCCAGGGGGGGGGTCCAAAATTTTGGCTCTAGGGGGGGGGTGCACCCCGCTGTCCCCCCCCCAAAAACATCTATGGGTATGAGCCAATTTGTACCCAAAAATGACCTTTTTTTGAATCTATAATTTATGAATAAAATTTTTTTATTAAGCTTTTAATCAAATTAATATTGTTGTTTTAAATTACCAAGTGTCTGGTAGTTTTAAATGTACTTTTATTTTTTCATGGTACCTACCAATTTTTATAGTACCAGCTCAAATACACACCACAGTTCAGTTCTGAAAAAATTTGCATTCTTGAAAAACAAACACTTTATTAATAAACATTAATGATATTTCAATTTTTTTTGTTTTTTAGGTTTTGCTTAGGCTTAGAAATAATAAATCGGTAAAAAACGGAGTTTAAATTCACGTTTCAAGCCAAACAAATTTTGTTGTCCATGTTTGGTGGTCCATGTGACTTTTAAATTTTTAGTTTTTTTTTTCAAATTTTTTGAGTTCTTTAGACTTCTATCATTGTTAAAACATAGTTTTTAATTTAATTTAATTTGTTTGTTTACAAACTTTTTATTAACATCATAAATTGCATATACCAAAAAACGTAATTTTTTGGGTATTAATTGGTTCATAACTCTTTTTGAGAAGCTCAAATCTCAAAAATAACCACAAAAACAAAATTTGCGTGTCCGATTTAGTGTACAAAGATCTTTTATAAGTGTATTTTTGTTTAGGATGGGTCAAATCAAATTTTGGGACGCGTATGGGAATCGTACCAATGGCGTCATTATAGGTCAAAAATGGTGCTATAATTTTTGAGTACTTTTTCATTTTTTTTTTGGGGGGGGAGAGAAAGCAATAAAACGGGGGGGGGAGGTGAGGGCAAATCCTCCAATAAAGCAGGGGCATTTCCACACCGTGCACAAGTCTGCCCCTCTCTAGATTTTGAAATTTTGCACCCTGGGTTAACCCCCTAAAAAGCCTGAGCGGGAAGTCTGAACCCCCTTCCCCAGGTAACCACTTCCCCCAGCTCGCGGAACGTGCTCACCTATAGGTGGGCAGGGGGGTAATATCCCCCAAAATCCCGACTATAGCCGACACCCCTTCAAAATTTGAGGATACCCCAGACACCCCCCCAAAATTGGGGGTCCCAAAACTAAAAACGCTAAAAATGGGGTATTTAAGGTATACCCAAAAATTTTTGGGACATCCCCCCAAAATCGGGGAGGCTGCCAGGGCCGTAGCCAGGGGGGGAATTGGGGGGATTAATCCCCCCCTCAAATTCTGGGAAGGCAAAAAATTTTGTAAGGGTCTTTGGTTTTTTAAAAAATTAGAAAAAAAAATTTTTTTTTCAAATCACTCTGTAATGTATTAAAGCTATCTAAAATGCATTATTTATTTATTATTTAAATCTTATCATTAAAAAGCAAGTATAAAGTAAGTATTATCATTCATTTTTACAAAACTAACATTAAATGAAGCAGTTTTAAATTTTTTTTTATTATTTAGCTAATATTTCAAATGGATTAACATTTAAAATTTTAAGGTTAGTTTTCTATTGTTATGGTGACCAAATGCAATAAGTATAATTTCCAAAACACAATAACAAAATAAACAACTATTTTTTTTGGTGGGCTACTCGTGTTAAATTAAAAGAAAAATAATAAAACAAAAAATAAGATTGACAATTGTTTGAAAAGAAAAAAATACAAAAAGTCTACCGGGCGCAGGTTTCAAACCCGTCACTTACTCAGTGGTAGGCCAAATCACTACCACTCTGAGCCACTGCAGCTACGATAACAATCGCATAAAACAGACTTATAAATAATATCTTTTTTTTTTGAAAATCGATAAGTGTGCTAATAAGGGCGCGCCCTAATAAGAGCGCGCTCTTATTAGGGAGCGCCCTCAGACCTGTACACCCCCTGGGGTTTAAACTGGAGGGGGCAATTCCAAAACGGGGGGCACGGGGGGGCAACTTTTTTGTAACAACGGGGGGCAATAAAACGCAGTGGCGTGCCCAGGCTTTCCTTTCGGGGGGGGCGGTCTGGGGGGGGTACATACTAACCCTGAGGGGGGGTCTGGGGGGCGGCAGCTCCCCAGAAATGGAGGGTCTGGGGGGCGAGAGCCCCCCAGCGGGGTCAAGGGGCAGAGCCCCTTGTTAGGGGGTCCGGGGGGCAGAACGCCCCCCGGGGGAGAAAATTTTTAATTTAAGGCTCTAAAATACACTAGAAATTTTAATTCCAGATGATAATTAAAACAAAATTTAAGTTTTTTTATTCCTATCCATTTAAAACATGTGTTTAAAACGTTAATAAAAGGTTAATAGTGTTTATAGTAGTTTTATTTAACATGTATGCCTTAACTATTGAGCGGCAAAATCGATTGAAATGGAAAAACTGAGATAAATTGTCAATTTAAACTACCCGCGAAGCGGGGAAAATTTGGTTTTTTGACTATTAATATGCTTTTGGAAGGCATCAGGAAAGTTTCTGTATTAATATTTAAGAAAAAAAATTTTCTCTCCCAAAATTCAAAAAACGTAAGGGTCCCCCCTTACGAAAAAATCCGGCTTCGCCGGATTTCGGGGGGGGGGCGGCCGCCCCCCCCCCCCCTGGGCACGCCACTGATAAACCGGGAGGGGCAAGCAGGGGGGAAAGAAAAAAAAGAGAAAAAAGGGACAAAAAAAGCGAAAATAAGAAAAAAATAGGTCTGAAATGACTTAAAATACATTGAAATAGGCTAAAAACTGCAAAAAAATTGCGATGATGGCGTCATCTCATCATAGGTCAAAAATGGCGTAATTTTAGGGTACTTTTTCATTTTTAGGCGGGGGGGGCAATAAAACGGGGGGAGGGGCAAATCCATAGGTAGACAGGGGGGGTTGGGGGGGTATACCCCCCCCAAAATTTGGGATTTTGCTGACACCCCCCCCCCCCATAAATTTGGGGTAGTCGGGGACACCCCCCCCCCCCAAATTCGCCTCCCAAAGAAAAATTTTTATGTGTTATAAAAGGACTAAAAAATTTTTCCGCGCTTCGCGCGGAGTGTTTATTACCTTATTTCCCCGTTCATTACCTTTTATTACCTTTAAATTCCCCCGCTACACGGGCAGTTTAAATTTCCCCGCTACGCGGGCAGTTTAAATTGGCAATTTATCTTAGTTTTTCAATTGCAAATCGATTATCCCATTCAGTAGTTAAGGCATACATGTTTAATAAAACTACTATAAACACTATTATCGTTTTTTTAACGTTATAAATGTATAGTATAGCTATAAAAAACCTTAAATTTTGTAATTAGTATCATTTGGAATTAAAATTTCTAGTGTATTTTAGCGCCTCAAATTATAAATTTTCTCCTCCAGGGGGCATTGTTCCCCCCGAACCCCCCCCCCCACTGACTGAATTTTTAAGATCACAGAAAATTATGTAGAAATTAGGTAAAAAAACAAAAGTAAAATGTATGTTCACGCGATCACCAGGAGACGATTTTTAAGCCGTTTTTAGTATATATTTTAAAAAATTTTCGCCTCCGACGGCTGGGGGGACACCCCCCAGGCCCCCCGGCCGACTCTTCGCGTCGGCTGGCGGTTTGACAACATTTTTTCTTCCCCCCCAGACCGACGCCCCTGAAATGAAATCCTGACTGCGCCATTGCACATTATTATTAAAAGAATTAAAAAAATAAAATTTATAAGTTGCAATAAGGTCTTATTTTAATCTTACACAGTTTTAAAGCATTTATAAGCTTGTTTTACGTTTTTTTACGCGTTTTAAGCTCATTTTAAGGCAGCGCAGAATTATTGGGTACACCCCCCACTCAAATTTTGGGTCTTGCTTGTCACCCCCCCTAAAATTTGACCCCCCCTATACCCCCCCCAAAATCCGAGAGGCTGCCCACCTATGGGCAAATCCTCCAATAAAACGGGGTGGGGCATTTCCAGACCGTGCACAGGTCTGCGCCCTTATAAGAGCGCTTACACGCCCTAATAAGGGGACTCCTTTTATAAACAGGGCTCTAATTAGCACATCCAACTGCCCTAATTATTGCGCGCTCTTATTAGGGCGCGCCCTAATAAGAGCAGTCAATGTGTCTGAGAAATATATGAAGTCACATATTTTTCTTTTATTATTATGTTATATATTTTTGGTCTAACCACAAATTTTTCCTTTTGCTGACCCAAAGGACTAGACTCTAGACCTCTTAGACCCCCCTGGCTACGCCCATGGCCATGATATGATAGGAATGAAATTTTTAAAAATTAAAATCACAATATGATATACAACAAAGTAGTTTACAAAGATTAGACAGCAGTCAAGTCAACTATATATAGATCGTTTGAGATAGATTGTCAGACAATCGCTTGTGAATAGATCAAAAATACAATGCTTTGTTGAAAATTTAAACGTGAAAAATATAAACATTCTCATGTTTATATACATGGATTAACACGGTCAAAAAGCTAGGGGTGGGGAGTGTTTACGAGTTTACCCCAGGTAAATGACATTTCAAAATCTAGGGGGAGTCAGGTAGGGTCCAATTTATGAAGCAAAATACTTTTAAACCATTAAAGGTTTAATAATAGTTTTTTTGTAAGATAATACTACATTTTATTGAATAAAAAGCGATATTGAGGTATAAAAAGGTTGTAAAAACATGAATTTGTGTTTAAAAGTCACGTTTTTTTGAAGAAAATTTAGTATAAAAAAAGTACTAAAAATTTTTAAGAGGGGAGGGGGGGGGGGGGTCAGATTTCAAAATCTAGAGGGGGGTCAGGGGTAAAAAATTCGAAAATTTGGGGGAGGGGGCGCGGGATTTTTTTCCAGAAGGGGGGGGGGCGAAATTTCAAAGATAGGGGTGGTGGACCCCACCCTACCCCCTGTTCATCTATGATTTTTTGACAATGTGTTTTTTTTTTGGTTAGAAAAATCCATATATTTGTGTTAGGTAAATTATGCTTAATTTATTAAATCTAAGAAGGCCTAAGCGGCTTAGGTCTACTTGAGTTTACATGTATAAGCTTAGGTGTAAACTGTATAGGTATTCAAACTTGAGTTTACATGTCTAGGCTTAAGCTAAGCCCACACATGTAAGCTAAAGTTTAAAACATCCTAAAATATGTGCATATTAATATTGACTGAAGAAATTTATCTTTAAAAAGTTCAATTTTGTTTAACCAAAATCTCTTCCGTGGGGTTTAAAATTTATTGATTTAACTATTTTTACAGCAAACCATAAGTGAGGAAGAGAAAAGGGTGGCAGAGTGAAGTCCACCACCCCTTGCCTTGAAATTTTGGGCTCCCCTAGCCGAAAATGTCGGGCCCAAGCCCAACTCATCCCAAATTTCCAAATTTTTTACCCATGCCCTGAACCCCTCCAGAATTTGAAATCTGACCCCCCCCCATTGAGAAAATTTTAGGTAGGGTAGTTTTTTATATTAAATTTTCTTCAAAAAATGTAAATTTTTAACACAAATTACTCTTTTATTCCAGAATATTATTTTTTTATTCCATGATAAAATGTATAAAATATTATCCAGACCTGTGCACTTCTCCCACCCCCCTGGGGTTTTATTGGGCAGGGGCAATTCCAAAACAAGGGAGAGGCACGGGGGGTACGGGTAACTTTTTTGAAACAGAGGGACAATAAAACGGGGGATGCAACCAGAAGAGAAAAAAAAAGAAAAAGAGAGAGAAAAAGAAGAAAAAAGCAAAATTAAGGTAAAAATAGGTCTAAAATGGCTTAAAATGCATTTAAATATGCTAAAAACTGCAAAAATTTCGCGATGATGGCGTCATAATAGGTCAAAAATGGCACCATAATTCTTGGGTACTTTTTCATTTTTAGGCGGGAGGGGGCAATAAAACACGGGTGGGGGCAAATCCTCCAATAAAGCGGGGGACATTTTCAGAACGTGCACAGGTCTGATTATCCATGGGCGTAATCAGGATTTCAGAAAGGGGGGGTCCAACCTGCACAAAATTTTGGAAAGGGGGGGTCCAGGGCATACATGCAATTATCCAGTGGGCGGGACAAACCCAAAAATAGAATCCGAGAAACGCAAAATACCCAATCTTTTTTTTTCCTCCCAGGATCGTTTTTCTGATTTTGAAAGAATAATTAGGTAAAAAAGCTAATTTAAGGTCAAAAAGCCCTTTTTATTGCCTTTTTGAGCTTTTTATTGCTTAAAACATTCATTTGGACCTCAAAACTTAAGTTTGGGGGCGTGATCTTAAAGACATTTTTTTTCTTCACAAAATTTTGGAAAGGGCGCCTCCCCCCCCCCCCCGGGGGGGGGGGGGGCCCCACACCCCCACAACGCCCCCCCCCCCCCCCCCCCCCCCCCCCCCCCGGTCCAGGGGGGTCCGAATCTTGAACGTTGTAAAAGGGCTAAAAAAATTTTCTGCGCTTTGCGCGGAGTGTTTATTAACTTGTTTATGCCACATACTTCATTATTTTTTTATTTTTCTATTACTCAATAAAAATAAGTCCATAAAACAAAGAAAACATTTTTTACAAACAATTTGATACCTTAAAATTTTCGTTTTTCAAACATTAACAACTTTAACATTTTACATTAGTAAAATAAGTACATAAAAAACAGCTGAGCAATGCAAATGGTAAAGTGCGAGAAAATGTTTTTTAAAATTCTCCTAATTTTTTGAAAGGGGGGGTTGTAGTGGGTTGTATACCAAATTTTCAAAATACTGTAAAAAAGACATTAAAAAAGGGTAAATTTTTTTGCGCTTCGTGCTAAGTGATTCTTTTTGTTATTATTTGTATTTGCATTGTTTTTTTAAGTTAAACTTTAAAAATATCGGGTTAAAAAAGGTAAACATTAAAAAATTTTTAAAAAAAATTTTTTAAAAACTGTTTTTGAAATTCATTAAAAACATCACTTAAAACTAAAAGTTGTAAAAATGTATATAAATGTCGAGCGCTGGGCGGAGCGAAGCGCAAGAAAATTTTTTAAAACTTCTCTTCGGACCCCCAAATTTTTACCTCCGCCAGCTCTAAAGGGAGGGGTTACAACGAATCCCATAACCCCCCCTGGCTACGCCCTTGGTCCTGTCCACTTCTGTCAAGGACAAGTCGTTTTGTTTGTTTTTTTGGGAAGCCGGGGGGGAGGTTGGGAAAGGGCCTCCTCCTAGAACCAAAATTTCAGACCCCCAGTTCAAAAAATACAGGGCTCCCCTATAAAGGTGGGCAGCCTCTTGGATTTTGGGGGGTCAAATTTTAGAAGGGTGTCCGGCAAGACCCAAATTTTGAGGGGGGGTGTACCCAATATTTCCGTGCTGCCTTAAAATGGGCTTAAAACTCGTTAAAAACGTAAAACAAGCTTTTATTTTTACTCTAATTTTTTTATGTATGTTGATCTTGGGTTTTTTCGGTTTCCCTCATAGTTTTTGTTTTTGTTTTTCTTATTATAAATGCTTTAAAACTGTGTAAAATTAAAATAAGACCTTATTGCAACTTATAAATTTTATTTTTTAATTCTTTTAATAATAATGTGTTTATATATTCTTATAATTAGATTAGAAATTTTAGTTTTTTTAATAATTACGTAATAATAGAAAATATTAATTTTATTGTCTTGATTATAAAGTCAAGTATCACAAACTTTTAATCCATAATCTTATATTTAATTAAAGATTATATACATACACAGACCTGTGCACTGCCCCCCCCCCCCCCCGGGGTTAAAACGGGGGGGGGGCAATCCATGGGGGAAGGGGGGGGGGCGCGGGGGGGCAACTTTTTTGAAACGGGGGGGCAATAAAAGGCGGGGGGGGGGCGAGCAGGGGGAAAAGAAAAAAAGAGAGGAAAAAGGAGAAAAAAAAGAGAAGAAGGGAAAAGGGACAAAAAAAGCGGAAATAAGGTAAAAATAGGTCTAAAATGGCTTATTGAAATAGGCTAAAAACTGCAAAAAATTCGCGATGATGGCGTCATCATAGGTCAAAAATGGCGTCATATTTTTAGGGTACTTTTTCATTTTTTGGCGGGGGGGGGGCAATAAAAGGGGGGGGGGGGGGGCAAATCCTCCAATAAAACGGGGGGGCATTTTCAGACCGTGCACAGGTCTGCATACATGGGCGTAGCCAGGGGTGTTTAGAGACCCCCCTTTTGGGTCGGCAAAGGGAAAAATTTGGAGTTAGACCCCTTCCCCTTTTGGGTCGCCAGCCAAGGATAAAAATTTGGGAGGTCTAGAATGACCATTTTTAAAAAATTTTCTCACGCTTCGATCAGCGCTCCATTAATTATATAGTTTCCACTTGCAAAATTGTATTACTTTGTTTTGTAATCTTGGTATGACCACGCCACGCTAGGGCTAGCTAGACCCACCCCATTCTTAATGTTTTAATTGGTCTCCACTTCCAAATTTGTGTTAAATTTTAAGGTACCTATCAAATTGTTTGTAAAAAATTTTTCTTTGTTTTATAGACTTATTTTTATTGAATAATAGGAAAAAATGAAGTATATGACATAAACAAGGTAATAAACACGCCGAAAATTTTTTTAGTCCTTTTATAACGCTTAAAAATTTTTCTCCAGGAGGCGAATTTGGCAAGAAAATCCAACCCCCCCCTTCCCTCAAAGCTCGAGAGCGGTCCGGCCTGACCCCCCAAAGCAAGGCTAAGCTGACCCCCCTCCCCCCCCCCCCCCCACCCCGACCAATTTACAAGTATATTTTTTTATTTAATGTCAAAAATACGTTTTTTTATTTTAAAAACAGTGTTTAAATACACTTTTTAGGCCTAAATAAGCTGTTTTAGTATATAAAAGTCAATATTAGACCTAAAAACTTAAATTATTGATTAAAAAAAATTTTGTTAAAAAATCGTACCCGCTGACCCCCCCCTCTAAATTTGAAATCTCGCACCCGGGGTCGACCGCCTAAAAAGCCAGGGGGGTCCGGACCCCCACCCTCTAAAAAATTTTGGCCTTCCACCAGGGGATAGCCCTCCCCCCTAGCGGACCCGACCAAAAGCATCTATGTTTACAGGGGGAACCTTATTTTTTTAATTTTTGAGAGAAAAAAATTTTTCTTTAATTAGTACATAAACTTTCCTGATGCCTTCCAAAAGCGTATTAATAGCAAAAAAAAAACAAATTTTTCCCACTTCGTAGGCAGTTTAAATTAACAATTTATCTTAGTTTCTTTGACATTAAATTGATTATGCCGTTCAATTGTTTAGGCATCCATGTTAGATAAAACTACTATGAACACTATTAACCTTTTATTAACGTTTTAAACACATGTTTTAAGTGTAAAGAAATAAAAAAACTTTAAATTTTGCAATAAGTAACATCTGGAATTAAAACTTCTAGTGTATTTTAGCGCCTTAAATAAAAATTTTCTACCCCGACCACCGGGGGACATTCTGCCCCCCGGACTCCCCTGACAAGGAGCTCTGCCCCTTGACCCCGCTGGGGGGCTTTCGACCCCAAACCCACCATTTCTGGGGGGCTAGCGCCGCCCAGACCGCCTCCCCCAGCAATGAAATCCTGGGCACGCCACTGGATATAGGCGTTTAACCTCCTCTATCTATTTGTAATATGTCTCTATTTTACACATGCGTAATTTCTGCAAGATGGCTTTGAAAAAAAATTTCTAGCTAGTAGTATTTCTTATTGAAGCTAAACAACAAACATTTATTAGCATCCAAACTAACATAATAGAGTTTTCACCGAGAATTGTAATTCGTAGTTTTAAAGTGGTAATTGGTAAACATACTCTGGTGTTTATTTTCACACGATGGTTTAAAAGCATTGATTACTTCAAAGAAAAGCGATGGGCTAAGTATAACTATAACTTAAAGGTGTAGTAGTCTTAGCCCGACAAACCAACCATTTTTCCAGCCTCAAGAAGTAAATAAACTTTTCATATATTTAATTAAAGCTTTTCTTAATGAGAGAGTTCCTTGTTTGTTTTAGTCTATAATATTTCTATTTCTTTGTAATTAGCCTTTGGACCGAAAATTAGTTATGTCTGAAATTAAGATGGTCTTACTGAGCTTGCTGTAAGTTTCAAAATTTGTACTAATTTATTGTTTTAAGAAAGTGTGTTTTTTTTAACATTAAATAAAGTGATATTAGCATAAAAATGTATTTTTAGATGATCTTGATAACATGGTACACTCTTATTCTCATTTTTAAAATCTTCGGATGCTATGTTAATTTCATGTAGAACAGATTAGTATATATTTGTAAATTTTTATTTAAGACAGCAGACCTGTGCACTGCCACCTCCCCCCGGGGGTTTTATTGGGGGGGCATTCCAAAACGGGGGGCAAGCAGGGGAGAAAAAAAGGAAAGGAAAAGGGAAAAAAGGGACAAAAAAAGCGAAAATAAGGTAAAAATAAGTCTAAAATGGCTTAAAATACAATGAAATAGGGTAAAAACTGCAAAAAAATTCGCGACGATGGCTTCATCATAGGTCAAAAATGGCGCCATAATTTTAGGGTACTTTTTGCGGGGGGGGGCATTTTTCAGACCGTGCACAGGTCTGAGACAGTATTTATTTCTGGAGTGGACTTTACCCAATCGATTTTTAATTTAAAAAAAAATCGGTAAAAAAACATTAAAAAGCCTTTTTAATTACTTTTCCGATCATTTAGAGCTCAAAACTTAGTCAAAATGGAAGAGTTAAAAAATAGTATTTTTAAAGACATTTTTGCTTTAATTTTTCAAAATTGCGAAAATGGTTAACCCCTCCAATTCAGAGTGGGGAGGGGGTTAGTCTAATCCCTTTTTTAGAATTAGTTAAGGAGAAGGGTTGGTTAACCCGGTTGCCTTGTTGGTTGTGTTGATATGAGAGACACTTCATGGGTGGCGGTTGAAGAAATAAAGGTATATAGGAAAAATGGTTCCCGGTCCGGAATCCTGGAAACGCATAAAAGATTTAATTAATCTAGGAAAACAAGATTTGTTTATTATTGTGTATTTCGTGCGTTTATTTTGAACAATTTTAAACATAATTGATATTTTTAAATTAAATTATTATATTTGGGTAAGATTTCTTTGTAAAAGCTTAAAATAAAAAATACGCAACAAAAAGTATTCAAAATCTCGAAATGTGGATTAAAATCCGCGGATGCTGATTTTTAAATAGTGCGAATGTCCGCAGATGCGGATTTTAGGCAAATCCTAATATACACTGGAAATGCCCACCCCGGAATAGTGGTGGCTGTGTTGCCCCTCCCTTTTTCGTTTTATTGTCCTCCTAGGTGGGCAGCAGGGACGTACCCAGGGTTTAATTATTGGGGGGGATTGTAGTACAAAAAAAATTTCGGGGGCGGAGCCCCCCTTAATTTTTGAAAACGTTAAAAAAAGCAGGGATAAACGTAGATAAAGCTGTATAATACACTATTTTGGCCTAATAACGTATTATCTAATGTTTTTAGCGGTTAAAACATGTTTTCTTAGTTAAAAATTACATTAGCAGACATTGGCAGAGCCTGGATTTCACAAAAAAAGAATGTAGAGTCCTTTCAGACCCCTTGGCTACACCCACATTGTAAACCAAAGCACATGAGCAGTATCTCGACTCCATGATTTTTAGGGTACCTACCTATATGAAAAAAATCCGAGCCAATGCTATAGGCGACTGGAAAATTTAGGAGGGGGGGTACATAAATCAACCAATATGATTGTTTGTTTTGCTTTATGTCTAGTACTTATTACTTAGTATTAGCCAAAATTAGCATTAGGGAAGATAAATAGCGACATATATGTATGTGTACTATAGAAAGTGATCGCTGAGCGAAGCGAGCGGAAAAATTTTTTGGTTTTTGGGGGTCAATTGTGATACTAAAATTATTTTATAGCTTGGCGCCAAACGATTAGCGAGGCGCTAAAAAATTTTAAATTTTAGCCTTCTGAAAACCCCCAAATTTTACTATCTGGCGACCATTTCGGGAATGGGGGGGCCCCCCCCCCCCCGCCCAAACACTATCCTTATTTTTCCCCTTGTCCGACGGTTTCGGGGGGGAGTGGCCGCCCCCGCCCCCTGTTTACGTCCCTGGTGGGCAGCATATGCATAGATAGGTGTGCGAAGAGGGAGAGGGTTATGCCCACTCAAAAATCTCAAAACTGCCGACACCTTCCCTGAAATTTGGGGATACCCCGGACACCCCTCCCTAAAATTTAGGGGTTTTCAGTACTAAAAACGCTAAAAATGAAGTATTTAACGTATACCGGTACCTTGCGCCATTTTTAGCGTTTATAGTACTAGGACACCTCCCCCAAATTTTAGAGGGGGGTGTCCGGGGTACCTTCGCCCAAAAATTAGAAAATTCCCAAAAATTACGGCGCCTTTTTTTACGTATTATGGCGATGGCGTCATCATCGCAAAAGTTTTGCACGTTTTAGCCTTTTTTAATGCATTTTAACCCATCATAGACCTATTTTTACTTAAACTTCACTTTTTTGTCCTTTTTTCCCTTTTTCTCCATTTTTTCTCTTTTTTTTTTCTTCCCCCTGTTTTCCCCCCGTTTTGTTGCCCCCCCCCGTTTCAAAAAAATTGCCCCTTGTGCTTTGTGCCCAGTGCCCCCCTCCGTGTCCCCTATTTTGAAAATGCCCGCCCGCGCCCCTAATAAAATCGCAGGGGGGCATAGGTGTTTTTGGTCGGGTCCGCTAGGGGGGGTCCACCCCCGGGTGGAAGGCCAAAATTTTTTAGGGGGGGTCCAGGGGGGGGGGGTCCGGACCCCCCTGGCTTTTTAGGGGGGGTCGACCCTGGGTACGAGATTTCAAATTTAGGAGGGGGGTCAGGGGGGTCCAATTTTTTAGCAAAATTTTTTTAACTCAATAATTTAAGTGTTTTTAGGTCTAATATTGAATTTTATGTATTAAAACAGCCTATTTAGGCCTAAAAAGTGTATTTAAACACTGTTTTTAACTAAAAACCCGTGTTTTTGGCAGTAAATAAAAAATATACTTCCAAATTGATCAGGAAGGGGGAGGTGGGTCAGCCTTGCTAGGGGGGGGGTCAGGCCGGACCGCTCTCGAGCTTTGGGGGGGAGGAGGGGGCCCCCTGAATTTTTTTAGGAGGGGGGTCCGAAAATTTGGCTCTAGGGGGGTGCACCCCTCTGTCCCCCCCCCAAAAACACCTATGCAGGGGGGGCAGTGCTTAGGTCTGTATATATAGTAAGGATTTAATATGTATAAGTTTATGTTTATTTTCAGATATGAATCAAACAAGTTTTTTTCCGTGAAAAAATGTACCTATTGTATAAAAAAATTCTGTTTTTTTTACCTAACTAGGAAACCGTCTAAACGTGAACTATAAAAAATACATTCGCAAATTATCGTTGATGCAGTCAAGTATGTTTATTGTGCGAAAGGCGATTCCTCTATCTCATGCAGTGTGTTTGTTGTCCCGTGTTGACAACTAGAAGCGGTATTTCTTTTATCTATTGTCACTTTCAGAAAGAACCGGCGGTCTGACAAGGCAAGTGGCTGCGTTCGCACAGACGGTGGAAGTGCAGTGCATTATTATATGGACAGGGGAAATTGAGACGGAAGGGGGCTCCGGGGCATCATGTGGATGGACTAAAAAACGGCCACTTCTCGGGATTGCGCATTTCAAAAGCAGCACCGCCACCCCTTCAGACGGCAACACCGTCGCTGAACAGCCGTTTTTGGACTCACCCAGCCTCCCTGGGCACTTCTTACCAAGCCCATACAAGGAGATTTATGTCGTCAGAGGTTTACAGCCCCACGGCGCTCTTTGTCTCATATTTAACTGAAAAAAAAACCACCAGCGATAAAAACCGCGGGAATCCGTTATTTTGACAAAGCAAGGAATGAAGGGATAATGAGTTAAATTAGTCGACGAGGAAAAATCCGTAGATTTTTATTTTGAAAATTAAACGATATTAAAAGTTTTTTTATAGTCGCGTACAAAAATAGGCGGTCCGCTCCGTTGACATCTAAATTTTGCAGAAATATTTCCTGTATCACAGACACCCGTTTGTTTTATTTGAAAAACTTGAAAGGCGACCGCTTGTCAAAATCGAAAAACGCACGCCGCGTTTAAATCAATAACTTGCGAACATCAGAAGGGCATTTCGCTCTTGCGTTTAATCTCAGTGGACGCACACAGGAGGGCCAAATTGCTGCTGCTAAAAAATCCAGTTCGTCCGTGGAAAAAGGTGTTTGGTTGACATAACCCTTCCAGCTTTCCTTATCTGTTTGCTTGTCTGTCTTCATTTTACAGTATTAACTAAATGTTTATTATTTGGCTCTACGCGTTGCAATATTTGTCCGCTAAGTGGCTAAATTGACCACTTTCTTACGAACCAACGTTCTATGTGTTGTTTGTTTTTTATTCTGCATATATTTGGTTCGATTATTATTGTTGACGAAGATGATTCACAAATGAAACTAAATCTGTCACTGCCATCATACGAATCATTTTAATTTTAACTCAACTTTTGGATTGTATTAACGAGAAATTATGTATATTCACTTTATTTTGATCTGATTATTTTTTAAGGGAGCTTTTGTTTAAAGAATTTTTGTGCAATTTGTATTCCATTATTTTGCAAACTTCTGTTCACATATTTTATGCAAGCCTACATCGCCTCATGCGCCAATTTTTTGATTTTATTAAAGATATTTTATTAAACTTGTCGAACACCTGTCATTAGTACCCGTGCCGATTACTATTTTAATCAATGGCGGCGGGTGTTTTGGACAGTTTTTGGTTGGACTACTGTCAGCTGTACCGCTACCCCCGCATTGCCAGTGCCACCCAACCGCCCTTACAAAACAGTCAGTCGTCCAAGCAGGACAACGTGTCCTTGACCACGGATTTTAAGCAACTGGTGGAGAACAGCGCCGTGGTTGGTTTTTGTTTTAGCGCCAACTGCGACCAGAACTGTCGCCTATTCACCGAACGCTGCAGGGAACTTTGCGCGCGGCTGTCCAGACAGAACTCGGCGGACTCCGTGACCTCCATCGCCAGCAGTGCAACCAGCGGTGGGGGGAAGGAGAAATCGTTTAAGTCCCCGGGTCGGATACGAAGACTCTTCTCCGCCAGTTTCAAGAAGCGGAAGAAGTGTAGAGAGAATGGGAACGAGGGGACGCCCACTGCGGAATCACCGGACAACAAAGACTCCCCCAGATTCGGCAACTTCCAACTTATCCTCATCAACCTGGATGCCGACCTCCCGCGCTCCCGAAACCAGCCCCTCGTTACCGGCGCAGCCAACTGGTGGACTCTCGGCAACGACTCAGCGGTCATACGGGTAAGTTTTTAAACATTGTTTTTTGTTGGTTTTATAGCGAAAGAAAGGGCAATCAGTGGCGTGCCCAGGATTTCATTTCGGCGGGGAGTCTGAGGGGGGCAATACTAACCCTGAAGAGGGTCTGGGGGCGGCGGCCCCCGGATATGAGGGGTTTGGGGGGCGATAGCCCACTGCGGGTTCAAGAGGCGGAGCCCCTTGTCAGGGGGTTCGGAGGGCAGAATGCCCCCCGGGGGAGAAAATTTTTAATTTAAGGCGCTAAAATACACTAGAAATTTTGTTTCCAGATGATACTTATTAAAAAATTTAAGGTTTTTTATACCTACACATTTAAAACATGTGTTTAAAACGTTAATTAAAAAGTATAATAGTGTTTATAGCAGTTTTATTAAATTGTACACCTTAACTGAATGGGAATAATCGATTTGTAATCGAAAAACTAAGATAAATTGTCAATTGGAAATTTTGCTTTTTTGACTATTAATATGCTTTTGGAAGGCATCAGGAAAGTTTTTTTATTAATAATAAAGAAAAAATTTCTTCTCTCCCAAAATTTAAAAAAAACGTAAGGGTCCCCCCTTACGAAAAAATCCGGCTTTGCCGGATTTCGGGAGGGGGGCGGCCCCCCTGGGCACGCCACTGAGGCAATGTATGGATTTTTTAAATAAAATTAAGATACCTACCCACCACTACCCTACATAATAATAATGTAAGTTAGATAATCACTATTTCTTTCTTTCAATCCTTTTATCTGTATATCTTTTTTCTGCTCCGGATTTTTTTAAACGGCACAAAAAGAAGAAACTATCGTCGGGAAAATCAGAAGCAGTAGCGCCCATTTCTTCTCTTTGTCCCTCTTTCTCAGATTTGTTATTATCTATCGATGTTGCGGGATGGAGTCTATTAACTGACGGTTGCCAAGATCCGTAGCAAATGCTGATTTGTCACGGATTTCTAGTCTTCAGTAATTTGTGATCGGAGGGCAGGGCCCGTCGGATCATATGTCATAGAAATCTGTGCGGTAATAAGAAGTACGTTTCTTTCAACCGCAGAACCCGCTACAGATATAAATTGACGTAATCAATATTTAACTGTCGTGTTTTTTGCACAATAAGATGGGCAACAGCAAGCAATTGAAGATTTTACATAAGAAATTTTTAATATTTTTTTATTTAATAATTTTTATTATTTACTATTTCAAGGAATCCTTTGTAATAGCCGCAAAACAGCCTTTAGATATTAAAAAATAATTTGAAGCTAAGTTTACCGTGAGTTTGAAATTTATGGAGTCACGGAGGTGGCTCGGAACAAAAGCATAGATGAACAGGGGGGTAGGGTGGGGTCCACCCCCCTAGCCTCGACATTTTGCCCCCCCCCTCCCCTGGAAAAAAATCCAGGCCTCCCCCCCCAAATTTTCGAATTTTTTACCCCTGACCCCCATGTAGATTTTGAAATCTTACCTACACAAATTTTGGAAAAAATGGCGCTAGAAAATTTTGAATTTTTAGCCTCTGAAAAACCTCAAATTTTACTATCTGGTGACCATTTCTGGGGGGGGGGCGGCCGCCCCTTCCCCCCTCGCCCAAGTACTATCCTTATTTTCCCCCTGTCCGACCGTTTCGGGGGGGGGGGGGCGGCCCCCCCTCCCCCGAAAGGGTTGGGGATGGGGGGGGAAAATAAGGATAGTACTTTCAGAAATTTTAAGGGGGGCAGGGACGTACCCAGGGGGGGGGCGGTGGGAGGGGCAGCCGCCCCCCCTCCCTGGGTACTTCCCTGCCCCCCTTAAAATTTGGGGTTTCCAGTACTAAAAGCGCTAAAAATTGGGGTATCTGAGGTATATTCCAAATTATTTTTTTGGGAAACCCCCTTAAATTTGGGGGTGTGCATAGATGAACACGGTCAAAAAGCTAGGGGAGGTGTTTACCCCGTGTAAATGACATTTCAAAATCTAGAGGGGGGGTCGAAACCCCTAGCTTTCTAGGGGGGGGTCGACCCGGGGTGGAAGATTTTGAAACCTATAGGGGGGTCAGGTGGGGTCCAATTTCCTAAACAAAATACTTTTAAACTATTAAATGTTTAATAATAGTTTTTTTATAAAATAATACTACATTTTATTGAATAAAAAACGATATTTAGGTATAAAAAAAGGTGTAAAAACATGAATTTGTGTTAACAATTTACGTTTTTGGAAAAAAAATTTAGTATAAAAAAATACTTAAATTTTTCTCAAGAGGGGAGTCAGGGGTAAAAAATTCGAAAATTTGGGGGGGGCTGGATTTTTTTCTAAAGGGGGGGCAAAATTTCAAGGCTGGGGAGGGGGTGGACCCCATCCTACCCCCCCTTGTTCATCTATGGGTGTAGGTGTTTGCCCCCCAAATCTGAGAGGCTGCCCAGCCCACCTGTTTGGCATAGGTGGGCAGCCTCCCGGATTTCCTGATTGTGAAATCGTTAAAATTATAAAACAGCTTTAAGATATTCAGTTGGGTGAGAAGAAGAAAAAGAGCTGTAAAGTAAATAATTGTGCAACATTGAAAACATTATATTGTAAAGTTTACTTGTTCAGTAAAATTAAATATATAGGTTATAGGCAATCTTTGTAACTGTTAGTTACCGTATGCATAAAAATAGTCCGAGAGTATTCAAATCACAATTTAAAATAGTAAAGCGGTATAAAAAATGCCCTTGAGACCGACTATGGTTCATTTTGTCGTATTTCTGGTGATGCATAACTGCGGGATATGCGGTGCGCGGGTTGCCGTTTATGGATTGGATGGGTTTAAAATAGACCCTTTCTCTGTTGATAATTGATGGAGTGAGTAATACGCTTTTGGGAGTTCTTTATTTTTTATTGATGCTGCTTTCTCTTTTTTATCGAATGCTTTGTTGCTGGTCACATATCACATTCACACACACACACACACACACACACACACACACACACAATTATTCTGAAAATCTACCGGGTGTATTTTAAAGAATCTCTGTGTTACTGGTTTTATATTATTATCAATTTAAAAAGTGGAGATAAACTACTTAGCTACGTATCTGAAAATGAAATGGATGGATATCATCATGAGATGCAAATAGTAACGATGAAATTCTGTTGTTTTTTTTCGGAAATAATATTATGAAAACCTAATATAGCTTTAACCGAAGATTTATTGCCAGCTTAAAATTTGTACTAAGTTTATTTTTCATTATTATTATCATAGTGTTTTACATTTACATACGTATTAATTCGCGTGGGGTTTGCGCACGCGCATTTATCTTAGGGATGATGTTCTCCGGCGCTCCGAACTCGGGAGCGGAGCGAAGCATCCGCGGACATCCGCACTATTTTTAACATCCGCGTCCGCAAGTTTGTGTACTCACATCCGCCGATGTGTATATTGCTTATTTTTACTTCTTAAATTACATAATACCTAACTTTTTTATTAATTTCTAACCTGCTCTAAGCCAAAATTAATGTTTAAATAGGTTTTTAGTCATAAAAAGCTCAAAAATGAATAAAAATGCTTTTTACCAAAAATCAGCGTTTTTTACTTGTTTTGCTTTGAAAATTTTAAAAACAATATGATAACATACGCTCCAGAACTAAAAACGATATGATAAGAATGCATTTACTAGACATCCGCATCCGCGGATTTCTGTTTCCAAAAATCCGCACCCGCGGATGTCAAAATACTAGTGATGGGCAGTTCCGGATGTTCCGGGCAAAATGTGGAATTCCTGTTCAAGTTCCGGATTTTTTAAAAATCTTAATTCCGGTTCTGGTCCCGGGCTCGGTGTTTTCGGGGGTTTCGCAGTTTTATAGGCAGTTCCGGGCAAAAAATGAAATTATGGTTCCGGTTCCTGTTCCAGATTTTTGGAAAATCTCAATTCCGGTTCCGGGGGTTCCGCAGTTCCGTCCATCACTACAAAATACGCCTGAGCCATCTTTGAGCACCATATTAGTGCTAATTTCGTAAATAATTGATCGGTAATTCCATAGTTTATTTTGTCCTGAATTTTTTTTTAAACTAAAGTTTTCTTAAATTTTTTAGAGTTAAAAATGCGAATATAATAATTTAGAAGATATTTTAAGTTTAAATAAGCTTAAATTCAATCATTTAAAAGGCGAAGCCCCGGAGCTCTCTTGGCTTTATATAAATAGTCGAAGAGTTCTGGAGCATGATATTAGAGGGCAGACACATCACTAATTGATAAGAGCGGAGCTGATTTGTCAAGCACAATTGGGTCCGGAAGGATTGGGGAGTGTTTACCCAGATAAGAGGGTGGGATTAAAATCCTTGGAGGAACCTATTCGTGTAACATCGTTTTTTTGGGAATGAATTTTACCGATATTTTACTCTGTTTTAAAAGAACAATTTGTAGGAACACTGATTTTATGTGAAAAGCCCTTTTTTACCAAAAAAAAAATTAAAATCTAATTTTGAAGATAGGTAGTTTGGAACTCATTTTAAACTCTTTTTTACGTCAATTTTTTAAAATGGGCAAGGTAATCATACATAGGCAAGGTGCTCCGCATAGGTGAGAAAAGAGTGGGAGCAGGGTGGGTTCCAAGTCCAGTCCACCCCCCTAGCCTCGAAGTTTTGGGACCCCCTTAGACAAAAATCAAAGGGGGACCCTCCCCCAAATTTCCGAATTTTTTACCACTGACCCCGCTCTAGAATTTGAAATCTGACCCCCCACGACAAGATTTTAGGTATATAATTTTTTAAACTAAATTTTCTTCCAAAAACGTGAATTTTTAACACGCATTCATGTTTTTACACCCTTTTTATACTATAATATCGCATTTTATTCAATAAAATGTAGTAGTATCCTATAAAAAGAACAATTTATTAAAATTATTATGGTTTAATTTAAAACTGTTTTGTTTTACACACTGGACCCTGACCACCCTCTAGATTTCAAAATTTCGCACCCCGGGTCGACCACCTCTAAAAAAGCTAGGGGGGGTCCGGACCTTGCATGGGCAAGTTGGTCCGGAATGGGGGGTTAAACCCCAAATTGGGGAGGGGGGTTTAAAAATCGAAAACCGCAAAATACACATATCGTTTCTTTTTCTGGAGTGCATTTTACCATATCTTTTTCGATTTTAAGGAAAAAATAGGTAAAAACGTTAATTTTAGGCCAAAAAGCCCTTTTTATTGCATTTTTGAGCTTTTTGCTGTTTAAAACATTCATTTTGACCTCAAAACTTAAGTTTGGAGGCAGTTAGCAAGTCATTTTAAAGACATTTTTTTCTTCATTTTTCCCAAATTGGGGATTAACCTTTCCCCCCCCTCACTTCTGAGTGGGGGGGGGGGCTTCGTTGAACTCCTTTCTCAGAATTTGGGGGGTTAACCCTGCCAACCATAAGTGTTTTTAGAGGGAACAGAGGGGTCGACACCAGGGGACCTTTTTTAAGCAGTTTTTAGTGCGTATTTTTTTAAATACGCACTAAAAACGGCTTAAAAATCGTCGTCTGGTGACATGGGCATAGCCAGGATTTTGGAATGAGGGGAGTCCTCCAACCCTGAACAAAATTTCCGAAAGAAGGATCCAATCCAAATCGTAAACGTAAAGAAAGTGCTAAAAAACTCCACGCTTCGCTCGGAGTGTTTATTACCTTGTTTATGCCACACACTTTATTATTTTCAATTTTCCTATTATTCAATAAGAATAAGTCTATAAAACACAGAAAAAAATTTTTACAAACAATTTCATACCTTAAAATTTTTGATTTCCAAAACGTTAACAAATGAAAAATGAGTACATTTACATTGAATTACAGCTAAGCAATGCAAAGTGCGAAAAGATGTTTTTAAAATTACTTCTCCTACCTAACCTTTAAATTTCTAACCACACTTATATAGCAATCTAAAGGGAAGAGGGGTCCAGCGGGGTCATATCAAGATTACAAAACAAAGTAACACAAATTTTGAAGTGGACATCATTTAAAACATTAAGAATATGGTGGGCCCAGCGTGGTCATACCAAGATTGATTTGATTTGAGGGCATAGGTGAGAACAGTCCGGGAAGCTAGGGGGGTTAGTTACCCGGGGTAAATCGAATTTTGAATTCTAGAAGGGGGGTCTCAGAGGGGTCCGGACCCCCCTAGCTTTTTAGGAGGGGGTCGACCGGGGGTGCAAATTTTGAAATCTAGAGGGGGGTCAGGTGGGGTCCGGTCACTCCGGTGTCCAAAGCAAAACAGTTTTAAACCATAATAACTTTAATAATTGTTCTTTTTATAAGATAATACTACACTTTTGAATAAAAACGATATTCTGGTGTAAAAAGGGTGTAAAAACATGAATATGTGTTAAAAAGTCACGTTTTTGGAAGAAAATTTAGTATAAAAAAAGTACCTAAAATTTTCCAAAGGGGAGGTCAGATTTCAAATTCTAAAAGGGGTCAGGGGTAAAAAATTCGGAAATTTGGGGGAGAGGGGGCCCTGGATTTTAGTCTGGGAGGGGTCCCAAAATTTCGAGGCTAGGAAAGGGGTGGGCCCCACCCTGCCCCCCCCCCCTCTTTCTCACCTATGTTAGAGGGGCGGCCGCCCCCCTGCCCCCCTCTGGTTACGCCCTGCTATATATCTAATAATATATTAGTTTTAACATGTATATAGTATTGTCATTCAATATCAAAGGCAAGGCATGCCTTAGCAATATGGTAAAATCCATTGAAATTAGAAAATTAATATGGTCAATCTAAACTTTCTGCGAAGCGGCAAAAATTTCAGTTTTTTTTTGGGTATTTTTATGCTTTTTGGAACGCATTATTAGGAATGTTTCTGAATTTATATTTAAAGAAAAAAGTTTTTCTCCCAAAATTAAAAAAAAACGTATATGAGGGCCCCCCCTTACGAAAAAATCCGGCCAACCCGGATTTCGCGGGGGGAGGACGGCCCCCCACCCCCTCCCCCTCCCTGGCTACGCCACTGGTGTGGATCGTTATTTCTTTGCAAAGATTAATTTTGAATCAAACTTTTTGTCAGACAATATATTTTTTCTTTTTTATAAAAGGCAATTATTCCGTTTGTTATTTATTACATTAGTAGCAATGGGAATTTATTTGATTAATGCAAATTGCCCAAGAAACAATCCTAACCTAGGTGGAAGCCCCATAAAGTACTCTAATGTTATGGCGGCTCGAGGGATATTTCATTAATCCATAACGGCCGAGCCCAGGAGCTACCTACGCAAAAAAGGCCGAGTGCTTGAAAACGGTCTGTTAGATTATAATATTACTTTTGACTAATTCGTTTTTCCAAAGTACATGCTATTATAGAAAAACCGTTTTTATAAGGATTAAAAACAAGCGCTTTCAAAGGCTTCCTGGGAAGAAAGCTTGTCGCTGCCTAATGTTGAACCTGCTTACCAGCTGAGATTTTTGTTGGATCTTAAGCCAACACAGGAGGAAAGTGGGTGTGGCTTGTGTGGAAGATTGAGCGGGCGGATTCTGTTTCAGCTTCTCCTCCCGGCTCCTTGCCCCCTTGTCGCTTTGCGGTTGATTACTTACTTATGTCCCTCTCCCACTTACGGCATCTTTATTTTGCTATTTATTTCCACTCTTGGGTTTACCCAAAATCGCTAGCTAGTCGCGTTCAATACTTAATGCTTTGGTAAAAACTGAAAACTTAAAAAATAAGCTTCTTTTGGTGTACGCGGTTAATGTTTTGTGCAGCACAGAATAAAGCTAAAAATATAGATGTTTTACTAAGGGTCTTATTGTGGTAGATACATATGAATTAATGCGATCTTTTTTACTACATAACATTTTTAAGTGTTTTTTATATTCATAAATTGTACTTGTTTATCTTGTAAAATTGTTTTAATTTGCAATTTGCAATTAAATAAGGGCTGGTTCATACTTATGACAAAACGTCCTATGGACAAAGTCCAAAGGACAAAAGTCCTTTGGACTTTGTCCAAAGGACTAATACAGCGTAAAAACGTCCTTTGGACTTTGTCCAAAGGACAAAATCCAAAAGGACAACGTATTCATACTTTTTTTCCTTTGGACTTTTCCCTTTGGATTTTGTCCTTTAAACTTTGTCCAAACGACAAATTTCAAATAGCCTTCATACTTCGTTCAAAGGAAAAAGTCCAAAGGACGTTTTGGCTTCTCCAAAGGACGTTTTGGTCTTTATAAAATTGTGCTTTGGACTTTGTCGAACGGACGTTTTGTCATAAGTATGAACCAGCCCTAAAAGAAGTAAGTAAATTTACCCAAATTGGAAAAATATTTTGGGAAAAAACCAAAACAAACCCTCAAAACTCAAAATTAGGAGAACTCTTCTTTAATCTAGATTGTAAAAACGATGGAAATGTGTTTAGAAAAGGCATTCCTGTTAAAATTTTTGGTTGGCTAGTTAAATAAATTTAACGGCTATTTTTCATCTCCCTCCCAATCCCAACCTTTCTCCCGAAAATGCCCTTTCCATTCACCAAAAACTGTTCATTTATATGTCATTAACAAATTGTTTCAAATTAAATTGCATTGTTGCATTGAGAACAAACTATATCAATAGTTTTTTGCGGTTGTCCATAGTGCAATAATAAGTAACAGGCGGCATATGTTTTAATTGTGTGCGTGCTTTTACAAAGCTCCTTTATATTTTTTACAACTTTTTAAAACCAAAATTTAGTACGTAAATTTCTGTAAGCAAAACCCATAGCTTTGCTGTTCTGTTTAACGTCAATTTTTATTTAACAACTAAAATAACTAAATTTTTGTTTTTCTATCATCAGAGGTTAGCTTAGAATTCGTTAGAAACGTTTCTTCGTCTGCAATAATAGTGTAAAAAAGGTTCAGGGAGTTTTTTAAATTTCTTCTTTGTTCTTTGCCGTCTCGTTGATAAATATTAATTCGTATGTGCGGCGATTGCTGCGCAACGATTTAACACGACTATATCTCTTTGTAAAGTATCACTTTAAAAAACCGCGGCAGAAGTTTTCTCGGTTATAAATGATATCCTGCAATTTCGTTGTTTTTTTACACCCACTGTTCTTTGACAACCCCATGTACATTTTTCTACATTTTATCTTTTGTTAAGGATTCTTCCACGTATATTTTAACTAAATATTACTCTATATTTATATACTTAAACAATGAAAATGGGATGATAGTTGATAGTTTTGTCAAGATTATGCTGTGGTGAACATAACTATGTGTGTTTTATTCAACTTTAATAAAAACAGCACAAATAGGACCCAATTTCGTATCAAACACCTTAACATGTGTTTGCTTGTTTGTTGCTTCCTGTAGCTAATATATATGCTGGAATGTTTTGTTTAAGAATCGTTTGCTGCGGCGATTCCGAATCCAATCTCTGCCTTCCCTGGTGCTCCTGGACTGCAAGTCTCGACGCCTAATAACTGCCGACGGTCGAAGAGCTATGCAGAACGATCCCAACGGGGAAAGATTCCCGTGGTAAGTCTTACGACTAATCATTAATTATAACCAATGTCTTTCTGCTAATTATTGATTTTTTTTGTTTGAGAGGGTCAACCGATGACGTTAAATTTTGTTAAATATGAAGTGATACATAATTTTTTTAAAATAAAATATTAAAACTTTGTGGTTACGCCCATGACGTTCATGTAATTGGGATTTAGGAAAAATTTTAATTTGCAGCTTTTTAGTGATGGGCAGTTGCGGTTCCGGGAGTTCCTGGAAAAATTCGGAGTTCCGGTTTCTGTTCCGAATTTTTGGAAAATCGCTCCCGGACAATTCGCTCCTGGGACAATTCGCTCCCAGACAATTCGCTCCCGGGACAATTCGCCCCCGGGAGCTTTTACAAACGCAAATCTTATCAAACCAACTACATTAGGGACAATACGCTCCCGTAAGTTTTTATAAACGCAAATCCTATCAAACCTACTTCACACTCTAGGGACAATTCGCTCCCTGGAGAATTCGCTTCGTGCCCGATTCGCTACCCGCATTTTTATTAAATTCGATTCTTTTAAAATAATTCATTCAGACGAAATTAATAATATTTTTAGCTATTGTTTGTAAAAATGATGAGTAATTAATACAAAAATTTGTTTGCAAGCGGGAAAAAATTAAGTTATATGTACCAAGAACAATACAAAAGGATAAATTTGCAAGCTTTAAAAATTTTTATTGTTCGTTTTGGCAATAGTTATGAACAATCACGACGGTTACTTCAAAGTACACAAAGTTCTTGAGAAGAATTAAACGTAATTGGTATATAACGTTGGAACTAAAAAAATGAGCATAAAAAGTTTAGAAAACTAACTATTTTGCTTTTTTTTTTCAACAAGCTGTTATTTATGTTTTTTACTCATGTTTATTAGTTAACCACCGTTATATATATGAATTATTTCCGTTTCTTCCCGAGACCTTTGTGTACATTGAATTAATCGTCGTCATTGTTCAGAGCCAGTTTTTTCTAGGTGGCCGAAGTTAATGGCTCGCGCCTTAATTTCGGCTACTATAAAAAAAGTTTAAAACCTCCACTGATCTTGAAGTGTCACAGAAATTTTAAAATTTTGTACTGGAATAACAAAAATAGCTATCGTTCGATTTTTAGACCAAATTTCGAGTGGATTGGAAAAATCAGAAAAACTTATCCAAAAAAATAAAAAAGTTGCCGAAATTAAGTCAGCTACCCTATATTCCAAAAAATTTTCCACAATGAGAAAATAATTGTATTTAAAAAAATAATTCTTGCAATAATCAAGAATTTATTAAAAAACTTGGCATTAACAGTTTGTTGGTGCAAACGCAATTTGTTTTTTATTAAACCTGTTTCAAAATGTCGAATTTATTATTTACAGATATAAATAACTTTCAAAAAATAAACTCCGATTTCAGACAGGCTTAACTTTGTTGTTTTAAATTAATACAATATTTGTTTAAGCTTAACTGAGTTCATATCAGCGTAACCTGAAGAAGACATATAATTAATAGATAATAATATCTTAAGAAAAAGCAAAACATGCAAACCAAACACCACCAAACCCCCCGAAATGAACGATAAACAAAAAACACCACAGTCAAAACCCTCAAAAAGAAAAGCAGGAAATTTATAAAAAATATGTCATATTCCGATAACACACTAGTGTTTGTTACATTGGAATAAATTCATAGTTTGGTTTTTAAAGTCACTTTAATACGGTGCAAGTTGGCTGTTTTTGCGAACGACTGATTAAATAATAAAATAAAATTAAATTAAAATTAAATAAAATAGTATAATAAAATTTTTAAATGGATATAATAAACATTGTTTTTATAATTACAAAAACTAAGCATACCTTTAAACTAGGAAATCAAGATTGATTTAATTTAAACTAACGATTTAATCATTAGTTTAGCTATTAGTTTTTTTCAAATCAAATTAAAACTGTTGTCTTATTTAAATGCATTCATATGATCTTATTGTTAATTTTAATGCGTTGTTTCTGATATTTTTAACGTTGCTTATGTCCCTTTTAAAGAAATTGTTTTGGTTAGTAATGAAATATAAAAAATTGTTAAATGGATATAATAAACATTGTTTTTATAATTAAAATATAATACACAAAAACTAAGCATTCCGTTATGCTCATTTATTTTTAAGTAAGTCTAACAAAATATAGGTTAGTTAAAATGACAATTAATTCATTTTATAAATTACTCATTATTTTTACAAACAGTAGCCAAAAAATCATTAATTTCGTCTGAATGAATTACTTTAAAAGAATCGAGTTTTTTAAAAATGCCGGTAGCGAATTGAGCAGGGAGCCAATTGTCCTTAATAAAGTAGGTTTGATAAGATTTGCGTTTTAAAAATTTTATCAAATTTTCCCGTAGCGAATTGTCAATGGAAGTTGGGTTCGATAAGCATCGCGTTCACAAAACCTCCCGGAGCGAGTCGTCCGGCAAACCAGCTGTTCCTGTAGCCAATCGTCCCGGTAGCGAATCCGCGGGAGCGAATTTGGCGGGAGCCGAATCGTCGGGGAGCCGAATTGGCGGGAGCGCAGTTGTTCCCGGTCCCCCAAATTCTAAACGTTATAAAAAGGGTGTGAAAATCTCGTCCGCGCTTCGCGCGGAGTGTCAATTACCTTATTTTCCCGTTTATTACCTTTAAATTCCCCGCTACGCGGGCAGTTCAAATTTTCCTGCTACGCGGGCAGTTTAATTGCAATTTATCTTAGTTTTTCAATTTCAAATAGATTATCCCATTCAGTAGTTAAGGCATACATGTTTAATAAACGACGATAAAACACTATTATCTTTTTTTAACATTTTAAACACATGTTATAAAATGTATAGTATAGCTATAAAAAACCTTAAATTTTGTAATTACTATCATTTGGAATTAAAATTCCTAGTGTATTTTAGCGCTCAAATTATAAATTTTCTACTTTCGGGGGGCATTTGTTCCCCCCCGAAACTCCCCTAACTTATATCTTTAAGATCACAGAAAATTATGTAGAAATTAGGTAAACAAAAAGAAAAAGGTACGTTCACGCGATCACCAGGAGACCACTTCTTTAAGCTGTTTTTAGATAGATTCAAATTTCTGCCTTCGTGTGGGGGGATACCCCCCAAACCCCCCGGTCCAAGGCCAAGTCCAGACCCAAGGCCCCCCGGTCCAAGTCCAGACCCAAGGCAATAAACACTCCGCGCGAAGCGGGGACAATTTTTTTTAGCCCTTTTATAACGTTTAGAATTTGGGGGACCGGGACAATTCGCTCCCGCCAATTCGCTCCCAGACAATTCGCTCCCGCCAATTCGCTCCCAGACAATTCGCTCCCGGGACAATCGCTGACAGTCTGTTCCCAAGGACAACCGCTTCGTAGTTTTAAACGTAAATTATCAAACCAACTTCATTAGGGACAATCGGCTCCGGAAGTTTTGATAATAAACTCATCTAAACTGACTTCATTAAGGACCATCTGCTCTGGAGAATCGCTCCCTGCCCAATTCGCTACCCGCATTTTTAATAAACTCGATCTTTTAAAAAGTAATTCATTCAGACAAAATTAATGATTTTTTAAATGATTTTTTGTAAAAATGATGAGTAATTTTATACAATGATTTGTTTATGGAAAAAAAATTAAAGCAATACGATGGTTTAAAGTAAGTTATGACAAGAATACAACGATTGCTAAGAAATCCGTCGCGGAAG